>BSBK01007083.1:130000-437500 GCA_027943335.1 Chamaecyparis obtusa
TAATGTAAAAAGTGTGAAATATCGCGCGATAAAGTAGTTTTCTCATGCGAAGGCAGGTTCTGTTTCACGCGATAAAGTAGTTTTCTCGCACGAACTAACAAGTTCCAAGGATAAAAATTCGCGCGAGCTAGAGGGGTATTCAATGCGAGGATTCTATTTTCTCGCAAAATTGATGACATTAAATAGGTGCCAATTTTGGGGTATTACATTTGCCCCTCTTTGAATTGATGTGCGAATAGTGCGTTGATTCAAAGAATAGTCTGAAGTGACAGATGAAAGCAGATCAAAGCATAAATTTTTCGAAGTCTAAGTTAGATTGCGAAGACAACGATCTTTAAAAGAGAACCGGAATCGGGGTTAGATTGCCCCAATACCAATTGATGAAGATGCAGATTTAGGACTATCTCTGAATCAAGGTTAGATTGCCCCAATACGAAGCTTAGTCCTCCGAGACCCAGGTTAGATTGCCCAGATAACAGTCTAAAAGAGATTTTGAGAGTCATCTCCAGAACGAAGCTTGACTCCCAAGAATTAGGGTTAGATTGCCCCAATACCCAAAAGATTTCAAGAACCATCTCCAGAACGAAGAATGATCCTCAAGGATCTGAGTTAGATTGCTCAGATACCTAAGAGATAGATTTCCAGATAACAAGATGCGAGGCGTGAAGATGCCCCTAGCAATGAGGACTGATGATTCAAATCAGACTGATTCAAGAATAGATTCGACAAGATTCAAATGATGTAATCATCCTGCCCCCTCGGGAGCGAAATTGAAAGATGACATGTCAGAAGGATGATAAACAACAAGAGATTGCAGAGAAAAAGCAATTAGACTAGATTCGCGAAGCTATAGAAGTGAAACGGAGCAAAGCAGAGGTCCTATTGACCAAGTTTGACCAAATTTTGATTAGGGTTGACTTGATGAAAAGAAGAAAAGATTTGAGAACATGATGCAAAGATGAGGAGCTGGCAGGAAGATGACACCAGAAGGCTGACTGCACAAGCATCCGATCCAGAAGGAGTTCAATATGTAAAACGCAATTTTGAGCCACTTAGAGATGTCAGATTTTGATTTCGATCCCAAAAAAGGATGCAGCCAAGATGAGACTGGGACAAAAGATGAGAACCTTTGATGAGCAGATCTAGAAGAAAGCAATCAAGAGAGAAACAAGAAAGCGCTCCAAATGCAAGCCTAGAATGAAAGATGCAAGTCTAAATGTAGGCCTAGGATGAACAAATGCAATCCTCCGGACTTGGCTGTTGGACTCATCGTATTTATCATCATTGAGTTCGTTTAAGCATGGGACAATCGCAAGATGCCATACAATTCTCCCCAACATGAGAATATGAATATGACATAAGTCTTAAATTTGTTGGAATGAGGTGTAAGCATTAAGGCACAAGAAGCCAAAATGACCTGAACACCTATTCCTTTTAATCTAGCAAGTTAACATAAACATTAGAGCATAAATGCTAGAATGACCTGAATGTTGCTTGCGACAGACACACCAAACATGCAGGAGTTCCTTCTTTTGCCAAAGATTGCTCACAGTGACCCTTACGTTCACTTAACAGGATGAGCGTTTACAATTTCATCAGTAGCAGAAAGAAGTCACTCAAAAGACAAGGAGAAGAACCAACCTCACCAAAGCATCCATATAAAAGGAGTTGAGGTACGCATGGCCATCCAATACGAGATAGAGGCTCTTACAGACGGACACCCCTCTTAAATGAATTCTTTGGATCGTTGGAACTAAACCAACAAGCAGAAAGCAAAGAAAGAAAACAAACAAACACTCAAAGAAAACAAAGCTCAGCAAGCCTCAAAGGAACACACATTTAGTTTGAGTTTCAGTTCAAGTTCATGTTCAAGCGGATTGAAGTCGATTCGGAAAGATAACGTTCGAAGTCTCAATGAGATAATGACAGTAGGCAGACGTAATGAGAATCACTGGTGATTGATAAAAGGGAGAAATCCTGAAGAAGAGAGATCGAACGAAAGCTAGGTATCCGCAGGTAGGCATAGTGAGAACCACTGGCGACCAATGCTCAAAAAAGAGTTTCTGAAAGTGATAGGACAATGCCCCCTAGACCAGGCAGGTGCCCCCAAGTGTGAACCAGTTCCAATCCATGAAGAGTCGAGGAAAACTCAAGGACAAGCGCATGAGCTAGCAAACCAAAGCAGGAAACAAACTAAAGCAGGAAAGCGGGAAAACAAACTAAAGCAAGAAAGGAAGGAAACTAAAGCAGGAAACTAAGAGCCAAGCGACGCTGAGATGAGATGCTGAGATGAGATGTTACTTCAGGAAAACAAGAGGCGCCTGTTTACCAGGTTTTCACCATCTTGGCAGAGATTCTATTTTTGCTACCATGACGCCTGTTTACCAGGTTTTCATCAATGGCACATTTTTCTCTTTTTCAATTTTTTTGTACTTTTCTCTTTTTTTTGCTTTTTTGTATTTTTTTGAATATTTCATTTTTTTTGTATTTTTGTATTTTTTCATTTTTTTGTATTTTTGAAATTTTTCAATTTTTTTGTATTTTTCACATTTTCTATTTTTTTTGTATTATCAAGGCGCCTGTTTACCAGGTTTTCACCAGGATAATAGATACATCAAAGCGCCTGTTTGCCAGGTTTTCACTAAGATGATCATTTTTTCAGGACATTTTGCAATTTTTAGGATTTTTTGCAATATATCAATTTTTAGGATTTTTTCAGGACCAATAAGTATGTACATGAGCACATAGAGAATGTCAGCTGTAGAACTTCTTAGATGAAGAGTGTTGATGGGCTCTTTGAGTTTCTCTCCTTCAGTAGGAATCTCTGGAAACATAGTCATTTGTAATAGTAGCCAGCTGAGAAGTTGTAGAATTAGAACCAGATGTTGTAGCAGTAACAGGAGAGCCAACCAGTAGTGTCCAACAGTCAAGAGATCCATAGTCAAGGAAAGATCACTTAAGTGAGACCCATAAATATCCTCATGGACACACCTTAACTCTTTGTTGGATTTCCCACGCTCTAAATGCTTAGGAAGAGTACATTCTAGATTTCTCTTAGTCATGTCATTAGCAATGAGGAGATGCTGATATGCACTTTGGGACAAGGAAAGATGGAGTGAAGAGGATAAAGTATGAGAGGCAAGGGTGATGGAATGGAGGGAAGTATGAGAATTTTGGAAGCTCGAATGACAACTTTGATTTTTTCTTTCTTTGGAATCCACATAGCTTTTGACTTTTTTCTTCTTTACTTTGAGGTGCTTTTGATGACAATGCCTATAGAATGGATTTCGAGATCCATTTTTTATTTTATTTTCTGGCTTTTGATTGTCTTCTTCTTTTTGAGGACCTTTGCGGTCTTTTGAACACCTTTGTTGCTTTCTTTTCTTCATAGTCACATGTCGATTAGATGGGACATGGTGACCTTGAGATATAAGTGGATTCTTATTATTTTTATTTTTATGTTGTACATCCAAGTTACTTCCAAAAGACTCAGGAATTGTGGATGAAAATGGCTTATATGACTGGTTTAGGTGGAGAGATGGAGATGGAAGTGGACGAGCCACTTTTCTGGGAGATGAAGAGGGAAGAGAAATCGATGGGATGGGCTCAAGTGCAAATATATCAATATCATCCTCATCATTCATGAATGCATTAGATAGATTGAGAAAGTAATCTTCCATAGAGCGTTGTTGATTGTGAGTCATCTTAGAAGAGTCAGATAAGTTTGGAGGAATATTATGTGAGCCTAACCAAGATGGTCTATTCCAAGAGTTAGGTCCCCTTTCAGGTGGTAAGAGTGCACGAATAGGAACCATTTCAATTCTGGATCTTCCAATATTCCATGAAGCTGTAATAGAATGGGGTCTTACATACCCATGATTTGCTGGAGCAGTAGGAGTATAACTTGGAGTAGATGGCCTAGGAGCCATAGGAATGATCTCCATATGAGGGTGGAAAGGATCATCATCAATAGCTTGATCTGGAGGATCATAACTTTCTCCTCTTTCTGAGTTGTTAAGACTAGCATATAAGTGCATAGCATCAACTGGTATTTCTATAGTAGCATCCGATATGGAGTCCCATTCAGCTAGAGACATAGTCAGAGGTAGAATTTCTTCATTGTTGTCATCTAACATAGGAAGTGTTTCTTCAACAGTAGGATCTTGTTCAGTAGTAGAAGCAGCAAAGTAATCTGGAATAGGCATATCTTGAGGCATACCCAAGAGAAGAGAAGCATCCAACAATTGCTCCCAATTAGTATGTGTGTCATTGTAGTCATCAGCAGTAGGATTTTGTTCAATAGTAGAAGTAGTAGAACAATCTAGAATAGGCATACCTTGAGGCATACCCAAGATAAGGGAAGCATCCAATAGTTTCTCCCAGTCAGTATGTGTATCATTGGAGTTGGCAGTAGTAGGATTTTGTTCAACAGTAGAAGTGGTAGAACAATCTAGAATAGGCATACCTTGAGGCATACCAAAGATAAGGGAAGCATCCAATAGTTGCTCCCAATCAGTATGTGTGCCATTAGAGGCAGTGACATATTCAGTAGTAGCTGCAGTAGTAGAAATCTGTTCAGTAGAGTGTATAAAATCCTCCTGGTGAGGACCAAGATCATGTTCTTGAAGCACTTGAGAAGGTAGATAAGACTCTTTCTGGTAGTCTGAATCAGAATTTTGAACATTCAAAGATCTTTCATGTGTCATAGGCTGAATTTGTGTTTCTTCATTATCTGAATCCTTGCATGAGTGAAAGCTGTAGCTAGGTTGGTCAAGCTCATAGCTCTGATAGCCAATACCAAATCTATCTTCAGAGTGTTCCTCACAGGAACGTGGAGATGGAGGGAGAGTTGTCAAAGACAAGATGGACTCAATCTGATATTCCCCCATGCCAATATCTTTGATCTTCAAGGTCTTTTCTATTTCTTTTAGCTTAGCATCATAGAACTCAATGGACTCTCTATTGGCAGGAACAAAGTTGTCTGTTGTTTGGGTAAGCATCTTAGCAGAGCAAGTATTTAGGCTAGCACTATTTTCAATGAGGACACAAGGGATACTCTTGGGGCCTGTCATAACTTCAGTGTGTAGGGGAGCATCATGCGGATGGCTTGGAGAGTGATCATCTTCTTCAGGGAAGGATAAATAATGAGGTGAGGTCAAATGACCCACCATAGATTGAAACTGGTTGAGAACAAGATCTTTGGGGACATTTGCCTCAGTGAGGACTTTATCCATAGATAGTTTTGGTTTGGATTTTGAAGGTTCAGGACCTTTGAGAACAATCTTTGCATGAGATTGAGTGATAGTGTTCACACAAGCTAGAGACTGTGTGGAGTTATACGAGGGAGACGCAGGGCCTCGCAAGACAAAGGGAGTTTTGGGTTTAGGAGTATCCTTGCTCCCTGGAGCAATGATCATGTCACAATGAGGGATCCAAGGTTTTTTTCTAGCAAATCTAGAAGGTGGTTGAGCTTCTGTTGTAGCCTTCTCAATGGCATTGACTGTTTGCATGCTAGAGCTAAGATTAAAGACAGACTTTGAGGGTTTTGGCATGTTAGAGCTGAGATTGAAAACCAACTTTGAAGGTTTTGGCATGTTAGAGCTGAGATTGAAAACCAACTTTGAAGGTTTTGGATCTTCCATCTTGTTGGTAGTATTATTAGAGATCGTGAAAGAGTTGATAGGTTGAAAAGGATCAATAGGTTTAATTTTAGAAAGTGACCCTTCAGAGTCTTGCTGGTCTTCAAACAATGGGTTATAATATTCTTGAAATAATAAGTCAGACTATATCTGAAACAATGGATTGTAATACTCTTGGAATGACGAAGAATGTGAGGATTCCTCACGAAGTTCAGATTTTGCAACAGATTTAGGATGACCTATGTCTCAATTACAAGGTTTACTTTGATCTTGATCAGCGTTCTGAATGGGATAAGTCTTGCCACTTCGATTCGTGATAGTCATAGACGAAGATGTAATGAGAAAAGATTCAGGATAAAGCTAGACTCTGTCTCTAAGATAACGAAAAGGAGATAAATGGCTAGAACAGCCAAGATGCAAGATGAACCTGGTACGAATTGTCAAAAAGAGATGGCTAGAACAGCCAAGATAAGATAATCGCAACACAAGGTACAAGAGCACAATGAGATAAGGTAGACTAATGAGAGACAATACGAGTCAAAGCGAAGATCGATCGATTCCTAACTCGAGACAACCAATTTCTGACGGTGAACGACAGGAAAATAGAAAAACAAATCATGGACAAAAAGGCAGATCAGATTTATGTCATTGATCAAGCACATAAGACAGCAATCAAGGAGTTCAAGCAAACAGTCTTCAAGCAATGGGCAAGGGACAAAGCAACCTTGCGCATGAACAGGAATAGTGACGTAGTATTTCTACTCCCTAAGGACTCTACTTGTGTATGTTCTTGAGAATGTTTTAGCATGCACTTAAAACACAACAACATCCTAGCAAGTTATCTACAAGGATATACATGGCTTTTCTAAAGGGAGTCCTCGATATACGCAAGGTACGTGAGGCCCAAATCCGTAGATGAGAAGAATTAGAAATCACACAGCCGGGGGGAGACGGTAACCCAAATCTCCTCCTTCACTTCTCAAAGGTATAAAGTTCTTTGAGGCTTAGCCAAGAGTGAAATCTAATTCATTCCCAAGAGAGGTGTCTTTGGATTCACCTCCCGATATTTATACTCCGCCGGAACACAGGAGTTAAGGTCGTCCCTTGAGGTGATGAAATCCCCAAGCAGGCCTTCTAAAAAAATGAAAAAATAAGTAATTCTCTATCAAAAAGTATTGAAAAGCACTAAAGGTGGAACACTTAACTCTTCAAGTAAATGTGAAGTGAGTCCACAAAGTGGTGCATTTAACTCCTCACACAAACTCAAAGTGAGTCCACACCCTAGAAAACAAGTGAGTTCCAAAAAGCACAAAAGGGTTGCCAAGTGGAACAATTAACGCTTCTTTCCTATAGACCCCTCCCCTTTAATGTGGCGCTGGGATTGCAACCACAGGGCGGAAATGAGGGGCCGGTGGATTAGCGAGTCCAATAACCCAAGATAGCAATCTAGATCAATCACAAGTAATCTAAAGTTGCTTATCAATACTACTCACAAATGAAAAAAGGTTGAACCAATGGAATATTTAACTTTCCAAGCAAACATAGAGTGAGTCCACAAAGTGGTGCATTTAACTCTCTATGTAAACAAGGAATGAATCCATGCCCTTAATCACTCAATGAGATATTTGATATTGGAACCAAGAATTACTTAAGGTTTAAACACAAGCATTCACTTACACAAACTTGAATGAAAGAAAATCTATGTTCATTCATTTCCCATTAAGAGCATCAATTGAAATGTGTTCTATGAAAGCATGTAAACACTCAAGCCAAACACATGAGATGTTCAATTTTAATCCCAAAGTCCAAATGTTGTAGAGATGAAACAAAGTACCTCAAGTCCAATGCTTTATTTTAAACATTTTCCATGAAAGCAAGAGCACCTTCAAAACAGCTTGTTAGACCCACAAGATTAGCAAAATAAAAAATCAGATAGTCTGCAAGAATGAGAGCCAACAGCCGGGAGACCAATTCAACAATGGAGGATTTGAAAGAAAATATGAGAAAAGTGAAACTAAGCTAAGAATGAAGTGTAATTTAATCTAAGAATGAGGATGCAATTAATCTAAGAGCTTGAAAATAAAGATGAGATGCAACTTAATCTAAGAACTTGAAAGAAATATGAAATGCAGATTTTTATTTGATTTTGAGATAAAGATGATATTAGACTAAGAACAAGTAAGCAAATTTAATCTAAATGTGAAATGCAATTACACTAATATGAGAAATTAAACTAGATAATGCAATAAAAGAGCTTTGAAAATAATGAGATATGAGACTAAAAAAAATGCTATAGTAAGGATGCTCTCAAAAATTGCTCTTTTGAATGAGAAAAAGAGGTTCATTAAATAGACCAAACCAGAAGAGGAATGAAGAGTTTCTTGATTCGAAACGGTGGACTCTTCATTCCTAATTGAGACAAAAAGACAATGAATTATTTAATTAAAATAATGGAATTTGCCACATGTGGGGAGGTGACCTTTCGAGTAATTTGAATTATTAAATTCAAATAAAGATATGTCCATTCAATTTAACTAAATATTTATTAATTCCTTTTTGATGTGTAATTAGCTAAAGGGGGTAGATTTAATTTAATTAGAAAGCACATAGGACTTTACAATTAAATTAATTTATCATAGGGGTAATTTAGCCAATTAAGTCTAAGACTTTAGGAATTAATATTAATATTTGATTATTGCAAATTAGGATTTTTGCAACTGACATCAAGTCAAGTAAAGTCAAGCAGGAGAGAGAAAATTGCCTAGTGGACTAGGACTTTGGTGATGTAAAATCAAGATAATGCACCAAAATTGATGAAATTAAATAGGTGCCAATTTTGGGGTATTACACATACATGTATATATATATATATGTACAAATCATATAAAGTAAGCAATCTAACTTTGGTTTGAACTCATTTTTTATGCAGGATCAATCAGAGCCCAACACTTCTTCAAAGAGGCTACATTTTGATGATCCCCCTACATCATAGGATGCAGTTTTAGTTTTGTGGTCATTTAGAGATGACACTTGGCACATTTTGAGATGGCATATATGCCACATTGTACACCTTAAAACATTGATTTTGTAGACATTTTGAAATGGCATGTGCCATATTTGTATATGGACATACTTTTGATAAATTTGATACATATATAGAACATATTCATTTATATGTTATATTTGCGTCATCTTTTGTATATACATATTTATTATTCATGTTTGTGGAATTGAATGGTGAAGTTATATATTGAGTATGATTATCATTATGATTTAAATTATATCTTGTTGAAGTTACATTTTTTTTTCTTTACTCTGGAATACCTTGTTCATGGAGCTTATTATGTTTGAGGTTTAACTTCTTATTGGTGAACAGATTTGTCTTCGAAAGAAACGCTTACAAAATGACCTTTAAAGCCCAAACAAAAAGACTCAACCAACACCAACAGTTGGGTCACTTCGCTATTGAGAAGCGTAAGCACCCTTTGAATTATCCGAGTACAACTCCTCGTGCAGGATTTACAATGAATCAACTAAACTATAAATGATAATGCTTTTAACCTGAAAGCAATAAAGGCTTACAAACATCTATTCATAAACACGAGATAGACGCGAAGGGACTAATTTACTGAATAGTGCCATCTAGATCTTATTGCAACACAAGTGTTAATGCGTCTGTGTTTTGATTGGATGCTTGGTGCTATAACTAGAGCGTATCATTTCTGGCTCTCCACAAACATACCACTTCATGCAAGTGACACCAATAAATATTTTGTCGAAGCCATCATACATATGTATTTTGGGATTCAATTGCGAGCACGTCCTCCTCAATTTTCCCACCCTGTGAACCTGAAGCCAACATCTCTGAATCATGACTGATGTCAACACAAAGAACTACATTATCACGCGTCATGAAGGCATCATCAGCTTGGTATTGAAAATCGCTCTTGAGTTTCCCACTGATATAGTCCCAGTCCTCTATGAATCCAACAACCGAAAAGATCGTTGCCCAATCGTGCTTAGTGCACCTTGGGGTCACTTGGGTTGAGCGTGGTCACGAGCGTTTTTGTGACTCTGTGGGTAGAATGGGGTTGTCACTGGTGTTTACCCAGCCAACCGGAGCCAATGGAGCAGATGGTTTGATGCCAGGTTGGACGGTTTGAAAGATACGATGCTGAGCCACTTTCAACTGACCCTCACTACAGGTTTTGGCATCAACTAAGATCACCTTGCCAAATGCAAACGAAGTTGAATCACCCAAAATTGAGATAGGTTATTGTAGACCTCAAAAACATGATCTTGTAGCACCTGATAGTTTGTCGATAGCTCTCACGAGGTCTGAGATATGAGCCCTAGAAGATTGCTGCCCAATCGTGCTTAGCACACCTTGGGGTCACTTGGGTCGAGCGTGGTCGCGAGCGTTTTCGTGACTCTGTGGGTAGAATGGGGTTGTCACTGGCATTTACCCAGCCAACTGTAGCTGATGGAGTAGACGGTTCGATGCCAGGTCAGACGGTTTGAAAGATATGCTGCTAAGCCACTTTCAACTGACCCTCATTGCAAGTTTTGGCATCGACTGAGATTGCCTTGCCAAATGCAAACGAAGTCGAATCACCCAAAATTGAGAGAGGTTATTGTAGATCTCAAAAACACAATCCCATAGCACCTAATAGTTTGTCGATAGCTCTCACAAGGTCTGAGATACGAGCCCTAGAAGATTGCTGCCCAATCGTGCTTAGTGCACCTTGGGGTCACTTGGGTCGAGCGTGGTCGCGAGCATTTTCATGACTCTATGGGTAGAATGGGGTTGTCACTAGTGTTTACCCAGCCAACTGGAGCCAATGGAGTACACAGTTCAATGCCAGGTCGGACGGTTTGAAAGATACGCTGCTGAGCCACTTTCAACTGACACTCACTGCAAGTTTTGGCATCGACTAAGATTGCCTTACCAAATGCAAATGAAGTCGAATCGCCAAAAATTGAGAGAGTTTATTGTAGACCTCAAAAACACGATCTCATAGCACTTGACAATTTGTCGATAGCTCTCATGAGGTCCAAGATATGAGCCCCAGAAGATCACTGCCCAATCGTGCTTAGTGCACCTTGGGGTCACTTGGGTCGAGCGTGGTCGCAAGCATTTCTGTGACTTTTTGGGTAGAATGGGGTTGTCACTAGCATTTACCCGGCCAACTGAAGCCAGTGGAGTAGAAGGTTTGATGCTAGGTCAGATGGTTTGAAAGATACGCTGCTGAGCCACTTTCTACTGACACTCATTGCAAGTTTTGGCATCGACTGAGATCGCCTTGCCAAATGCAAACGAAGTTGAATTGCCCAAAATTGAGAGAGGTTATTGTAGACCTCAAAAACATGATCCTGTAGCACCTAACAGTTTGTCGATAGCTCTCACAAGGTCTGAGATACGAGCCCCAGAAGATCACTTCCCAATCGTGCTTAGTGCACCTTGGGGTCACTTGGGTCGAGCGTGGTCACGAGCATTTTCGTGACTCTATAGGTAGAATGGGGTTGTCACTAGCGTTTACCTAGCCAACCGAAGCTGATGGAGTAAATGGTTCGATGCCAGGTCAGATGGTTTGAAAGATACATTGTTGAGCCACTTTCAACTGACCCTCACTATAAGTTTTGGCATCGACTAAGATCACCTTGCCAAATGCAAACGAAGTCGAATCACCCAAAACTGAGAGAGATTATTATAGACCACAAAAACATGATCTTGTAGCACCTAATAGTTTTTTGATAGCTCTCACGAGGTCTAAGATACGAGCCCTAGAAGATTGCTGCCCAATCGTGCTTAGTGCACCTTGGGGTCACTTGCGTCGAGCATGGTCGCGAGCATTTTCATGACTCTGTGGGTAGAATGGGGTTGTCACTAGCGTTTACCCGACCAACCGGAGCTGATGGAATAGATGGTTTGATGCCAGGTTGAACGGTTTGAAAGATACACTGCTGAGCCACTTTCAACTGACCCTCACTGCAAGTTTTGGCATCGACTGAGATCGCCTTGCCAAATGCAAACGAAGTCGAATCACCCAAAAGTGAGAGAGGTTATTGTAGACCTTGAAAACATGATCTTGTAGCACCTGATAGTTTTTCAATAGCTCTCATGAGGTCCGAGATACGAGCCCCAGAAGATCACTGCCCAATCGTGCTTAGTGCACCTTAGGGTCACTTGGGTCGAGCGTGGTCGAGAGCATTTTCGTGACTCTGTGGGTAGAATGGGGTGGTCACTGGCATTTACCTGGCAAACCAGAGCTGATGGAGTAAACAGTTTGATGCCAGGTTGGACGGTTTGAAAGATACGCTACTAAGCCACTTTCAACTGACCCTCACTACAAGTTTTGGCATCGACTGAGATCGCCTTGCCAAATGCAAACGAAGTCGAATCGCCCAAAACCGAGAGAGGTTATTGTAGACCTCAAAAACATGATCCCGTAGCACCTAATAGTTTGTTGATAGCTCTCACGAGGTCTGAGATACAAGCCCCAGAAGATCATTGCCCAATCGTGCTTAGTGCACCTTGGGGTCACTTGGGTCAAGCATGGTTGCGAGCATTTTCGTGACTCTGTGGGTAGAATGGGGTTGTCATTAGCATTTACCCGACCAACCCGAGCTGATGGAGTAGACGGTTCGATGCCAGGTCAGATGGTTTGAAAGATACACTGCTGAGCCGCTTTCAACTGACCCTCACTACAAGTTTTGGCATCGACTGAGATCACCTTGCCAAACGCAAACGAAGTTGAATCACCAAAAACCAAGAGAGGTTATTGTAGACCTCAAAAATGTGATCTTGTAGCACCTAACAGTTTGTCAATAGCTCTCATGAGGTCTGAGTTACGAGCCCCAGAAGATCGCTGCCCAATCGTGCTTAGTGCACCTTGGGGTCACTTGGGTTGAGCATGGTCGCGAGCATTTTCTTGACTCTGTGGGTAGAATGGGGTTGTCACTGGCGTTTACCTGGCCAACCGGAGCTGATGGAGTAGATGGTTCAATGCTAGATCAGACGGTTTGAAAGATACGCTGCTGAGCCACTTTCAACTGACCCTCACTGCAAGTTTTGGCATCAACTAAGATCGCCTTACCAAATGCAAACGAAGTCGAATCGCCCAAAACTGAGAGAGGTTATTGTAGACCTCAAAAACAAAATCCTGTAGCACCTGATAGTTTGTTGATAGCTCTCACGAGGTTTGAGATATGAGCCCCAGAAGATTGCTGCCCAATCGTTCTTAGTGCACCTTGGGGTCACTTGGGTCGAGCGTGGTCGCGAGCATTTTCGTGACTCTGTGGGTAGAATGGGGTTGTCACTAGCGTTTACTTGGCCAACCGAGCCGATGAAGCAGACGGTTCGATGCCAAGTCGGATGGTTTGAAAGATACACTGCTGAGCCACTTTCAACTAACCCTCACTGCAAGTTTTGGCATCGACTGAGATCACCTTGCCAAATGCAAATGAAGTTGAATCGCCCAAAACTGAGAAAGGTTATTGTAGACCTTGAAAACATGATCCCGTAGCACCTGATAGTTTGTCAATAGCTCTCATGAGGTCTGAGATACGAGCCCCAGAAGATCGCTGCCCAATCACGCTTAGTGCACCTTGGGGTCACTTGGGTCGAGCGTGGTCGCGAGCATTTTCATGACTCTGTGGGAAGAATGGGGTTGTCACTGGTGTTTAGCCGGCCAACTAGAGCCGATGGAGTAGATGGTTTGATGCCAGGTTGGACGGTTTGAAAGATACGCTACTAAGCCACTTTCAACTGACCCTCACTGCAAGTTTTGGCATCGACTGAGATCACCTTGCCAAATACAAACGAAGTCAAATTGCCCAAAACTGAGAGAGGTTATTGTAGATCTCGAAAACATGATCCCGTAGCACCTGATAGTTTGTCAATACCTCTCACAAGGTCTGAGATACAAGCCACTTTCAACTGACTGTTAGTGGTATGTTTGAAATTTGAACTGTGAAATTAATCATGATTAAGCTTGTTAAATTTGATAAAAAACAATATCCTTAAAGCATTACAAACAACAATCAAACATGTAAGAATTCAAACCATGCAAATGACATAAGTATATAACATGTAAGATCTCTTCTTGGCACTATTGGCCACCCATACATGATTTTGGTCATAAGTCCTTATGAAGAGTTTTAGGACATCTAACTTTTAAATCAAATTGATTGTTACAAATTGCCATTATAGAAGATCTCAATTAACCATTAAGGATCCTTTTGTCCTTCTATCTCTAATTGGATCCATGGTGACCATAGGCGTCTTCATAGGTGCTCCTGCACAAGTTACATTCCACATACAAAACCAAGTTTATTGACTCAAAATACAATCTAAGAAAGGTCAAATTAATGTATTGAAATTAAGCTTAACAAACTTAGAAAATAATGCACTAAGTTAACTTATTACCTAGTCAAGTGTTCCTGAAGGGTCATCTCTTTGCTTCAGGGTCTCCAATAGTGCTTCATGATCAACAGTAGTAATAGTCCAAAGTTCTTTTGTCTTTGGTCTTCCTTGATGCTTTGACAACTTGACATTTTTTGCTATAACAAGGTGTGAATACATAAGAATAGTTTTGTGCTTCTCATAGTCTTCAAATGCGGGAACTCCATCCTTTCTAATCATGTATGTTCGCAGCCATGTTCCCGCAACAACAACTGAACCAGTAGGATATGTGAACCCATCACCATCTGTCATCGGTTGTACAAGCTTTTGTTTACCTTGTACACAATGTGCTAACCAATAATCTGACCTCTCATCATTCCCCTACAGTGCAACCAATGCAAAAACATCTCTTGGCTTCAAAAGATCTGAAAGATGGTCATAGTCAACTGAAGTGTCCATGTCATCATTTCTTATAGAGAGTGTCAAAGATAAAGGAGTCAGATACAGTGGAACCCATGTATCCACCCACTCACTTAACTCGCAATGATCCCAATCATATTGAAAACACATGGGGCAAAAACAAGCCAACTCTCGTGTCCAAATGGTCCATGTACTACTATTGGAGCTTCGGAATGAATGCATTTTTGAAGAGTCTTTCACTGTTTGACAATCCAATCTATCTACTATAGTTCCATCCTCAACCAACCAAAAGAATCTACGCACTGTAGAATCAAGAGTCCCCCCCTGTGACAATGCTAAAGTACACCAATCAATAATAGAACAAGCATCAAGAATTACAACACCTGAAATCCTCAATTGCTCCTTAACTAGAGATCTCTTTACACACGCACCTGCTCCATCATGCTCCCCTTTCACATGCCCTGACTCAAAAAAACTCCAAATATGAGGTACACCTCTCTCCACATGCATTCTACACAACCAATAAACATTCTGGCATTCTTAAATTGACCAGTGCAATTATCCGACCAAATGAGATGCCTATCCATAGCAATACCATTTTCCTGCAAGAAGTCAAAATAGTTCTGGAAATAATGTTGAACAAACTCATGAGAGTGAGACCTGTCATCGCTCATATAAAAATGGTACTCTCTGATTATCTTTCACTCATCTTTTGTGCTATTAGGGGAATGTCTATATGTGATGTGTACAAAAATAGCAACCTAAATCGAATTCTAATATTGAGCTTGAGTCTCATTTTGGGGCTGCAATGTATAGTTCTCCATAAAGTCTACAACGGATATAATAGTTCCAATGGGGAAAGTGTCCTTACATGTCTTGAATTGTTGATCCAACCATTGAGAACTGTGACTATGCCTTGCATACTTGTAAAAAAGATTTTTCTTGAAATCTGAGATAAAATCAGCAACATTGTATTCTTTTGCAACTAACTCACATCTGAGCACTTGGCATTTAAGCAATTTTTTTTATAAAATAAACAACCATCATCTCTATGATATAAAAATTGATCTAGCAAGTCTCTTGATGATTTGGGAAGACCACTTGCACCACAATCCTCTAGCATTTCATTAGTATGCAATTTAGAACGAATAGACCGTAATAATTCATGATGCATTGAAAACTCAACATGATATTTGCAACAACATGTATTTCGAATCTTAAGTGGTACACAATAAAATGGCTTCATGGATTCAAAAGACCTTTGTGATATTTTCAATGTTGGATGTGTCTCACAAAATTTTTTATACAACATTGTTTGACTTACCTCCACATAATGTTTAGGATGTGGAGTGCGGTCTCGATTGCCAACTCTCAACTTCAAGACATCCTTCACATTTGGTGACACTCTTGAGTTAGCATCCCAAAATTGTTGAATTTCATCCTTGACAATGTCTGTTAGCTTCTTATCAAAACGTGGAAGTCTCCCACCATAAGCCCATGTATCAATTTGAAGCGGATCATCAAGTCTTTCTCTTCTTGTAAGTGCTCTACCCAATGTTTTACAGTCTATATTGAAGTCAACACAAGTTTGTCTCATCAAACGAGCCTTTCTCAACTGATGACTTACTAAGGAGGTTGTAATAACCCTCCGAGCAACTCTCTTGTCTTTTTCTCTGCTAGTCTTCCCAATGTTATTGAGAGCATTGAAAAGATTTTTCACAACAATGTAATTTCTGTCCATTTTTTTGTTCACATGAATCTTCAATTTCACAAGCACAGGTCTCATCTTTTGCATCTTTAACAACTGCACAAAAATTTGACATTTCTCAACCAATGTCTTGTTTTGAAAAAATTGATCATAAAGTCTTGAAGCCCACAACCTAACGGTTCTATGTGACCTCTTTCCTTCCCAATTATTCATAATGTTCTCCTCAATTTCAATTAACCATTTAGGTGTTTTTGAAAGCCCCGAATTTGAAGATTGATTATCTTTATTACAAGGGACTTCATTTCGCATATAATTTGGAGATGTATAACATTCATGTCGTTCTTGTGCAACATTTTCATTCCCAAAGTCTACATTTTCAATCTCCATTTGTGCATTTTCAAATTGAACATCCTCTTCACTTACAACTACATTTACGGGGTCACCTTGATTAATGGTTAACATACCTTCTCTCCTTCTTCGGTGATTTTCCTTATCTTTTTCCCTATATGCCTGAATTTTATCATCTGTCAGCTTCCTCTTACGTTTAGCCTTTTGACGACTGGTGCTTCCCATGGTGAAACCACAAGCCGACCAAAATCAAACAATGGGCCCCAAATCACATTTTTTGTTTTGCAACATGTGAAAAAAGTATAAAATCCTGTGATTGTCTGCTCTGTGGGGACAGGGAATATTTTTGTCAAATATTGCCTGGCAAAAATCGGGTACCCAAAAATATTGGGTACTCGATATTCCCCGACTGATGAAAAAATGGCAGGAGCAAATGAAAACAATTAAACTTTTACATATATTTATGTATATAATATATATAAAAAAGAGGCATATGATATATAATGTATATTATATATGTACTAATGTGGTCGCCTAAATCTTTTTATTAAATGTGCCTTTTACAGGCGTTGTAAACCCTAGCTATGCAAAAATGGATGCTTTGAAGAATAGTTCACTGGAGGTAGAGAGACTCCCTAGGGGTCCTAACACGTGATAAGGGGTCATGGAAACTCCCTAGGGGTCACAATGTGTCAAAAGGCGTCATGATGATTCCCTAGGGGTCCCAGTACGCTTTATCATGTGTTAGGACACCTAGGGAGTCCACGTGACCCCTTTTGACACATTGGAACACTCAAGTGTGTCATAAGGGGTCCTTTTGACTCCCTAGGGTTCCTAACGCGTGATAAAGTGTACTAGGACCCCTAAGGAGTCATCATGACCCCTTAAGACACACTTGAGCATTCTAATGTGTCAAAAGGGATCACGATGACTCCCTAGGGGTCCTAGTATGCCTTATCATGCGTTAGGACCTCTAGGGAGTCCCTGTGACCCCTTTTGACACATTGAAATGCTCAAGTGTGTCTTAAAGGGTCCTACGACCTCTTATGACACACTAGAGCATTCCAATGTCTCAAAAGAGGTCACGATCATTCCCTAAGGGTCCTAGTACACTTTATCACACGTTAGGACCCCTTAAGGCACACTTGAACGTTCCAATGTGTCAAAAGGGTTCACGGGGACTCCCTAGGTGTCCTAACGCATGATAAAGCATACTAGGACCCCTAAGGAGTCCCCGTGACCCCTTTTCACACATTGGAACGCTCAAGTGTGTCTTAAGGGGTCCTAAGACCCCTTAAGGCACACTTGAGCATTCCAATGTGTCAAAAGGGGTCACGGGGACTCCCTAGCTATCCTAGGAACCCTAGGGAATCATCGTGACCCCTTTTGACACATTGGAATGCTCTAGTGTGTCATAAGGGGTCCTACGACCCCTTAAGACACACTAGAGCATTCCAATGTGTCAAAAGGGGTCACGACAACTCCCTAGGTGTCCTAACGCATGATAAAGCGTACTAGGACCCCTAGGGAATCATCGTGACCCCTTTTGACACATTGGAATGCTCTAGTGTGTCATAAGGGGTCGTAGGACCCCTTATGACACACTAGAGCATTCCAATGTGTCAAAAGGGGTCACGATGATTCCCTAGGGGTCCTAGTACACTTTATCACATGTTAGGAACCCTAGGGAGTCAAAAAGACCCCTTAAGACACACTTGAGCATTTCAATGTGTCAAAAGGGGTCATGGGGACCCCCTAGGGGTCCTAGTACGCGTTAGGACCCCTAGGGAGTCCCCCTAACCCCTTTTGACCCCTAGGGAGTCCTAATGCATTCCAAAGGGTCACGGTTCCATAGAAGTTGCATTTTGAACCCTAATGACCCCTTAACATGCCTACTGACCCCATTTCGACATGTGGTCTCCCGAGAGCTCCCCATGGACCCCTTTTGCGTTCTTCTAGAAAAAAAGTCATCCAAATTTGGTACATAGATCTTTTGACATGTCTTAATGTATTTGAAAGGGTCACCATTCCATAGAATTTGCATTTAGAACCCTAATGACCCCTTAAAAGGCCTACACACCATGATTCGGCATGTGGTCTCCCGAGACCACCCCATGGACCCCTTTTGACTTCTACTAAAAAAAGTCATCCAAATTTGGTACGTAGGTCCTCTGACATGTCTTAATGCATTCCAAAGGGCCACCATTCCATTGAAGTCACATTTGGAACCCTAATGACCCCTTAACAGGCCTACCGACCCTGATTCGACATGTGGTCTCTCCAGAGAACCCCATGGACTATTTTTGAGTTCTACTAGGAAAAAGTCATACAAATTTGGTACATAGATCCTCTAACATGTCCTAATGTGTTCCAAAGGGTCACCATTCCATCCAAGTTTCATTTGTAACCCTAATGACCCCTTAACAGGCCTACCGACCTCGATTCGACATGTGGTCTCCCGAGACCACCCCATGGACCCCTTTTAAGTTCTACTTGGAAAAAGATGTCCATATTTGGTACATAGGGTCATCGTTCCATCAAAGTTTCATTTCTAACCCTAATGACCCTTTGACAGGCCTACCGACCCCAATACGACATGAGGTATCCCGAGAGCACCCCATGGACCCCTTTCGCGTTCTACTAGGAAAAAGTCATAAAAATTTGGTACGTAGGTGCTATGATATGTTCTACTGTGTTAGAAAGGGTTACCATTCCATTCAAGTTGCATTTAAAACCCTAATGACCCCTCAACAGGCCTACGGACCCTGTTTCTACATGTGGTCTCCCGAGAGCAGCCCATGGACCCCTTTCAAGTTCTACTAGGCAAAAGTCATCCAAATTTGGTATGTAGGTCCTCTAACATGATCTAATGCATTCCAAAGGGTCACCATTCCATTGAAGTTTCATTTTGAACCCTATTGACCCCTTAACAGGCCTACCGACCCCGAGTCCCTGTGACCCCTTTTCATACATTGGAATGCTCAAGTGTGTCTTAAGGGGTCTTACGACCCCTTAAGGAACACTTGAGCATTCCAATGTGTCAAAAGGGGTCACAGGGACTACCTAGGGGTCCTAACGCGTGATAAAGCATTCTAGGACCCCTAGGGAGTCCCCGTGAACCCTTTTCACCCATTGGAACACTCAAGTGTGTCTTAAGGGGTCCTATGACCCCTTAAGGCACACTTGAGAGTTCCAATGTGTCAAAAGGGGTCATGGGGACTCCCTAGGTGTCCTAACACATGATAAAGTGTACTAGGACCCCTAAGGAGTCCCCGTGACCCCTTTTCACACATTGGAACACTCAAGTGTGTCTTAAGGGGTCTTACGACCCCTTAAGGAACACTTGAGCATTCCAATGTGTCAAAAGGGGTCACAGGGACTCCCTAGGGGTCCTAACACGTGATAAAGCATACTAGGACCCCTAAGGAGTCATCGTGACCCCTTTTGACACATTGCAACGCTCAAGTGTGTCTTAAGGGGTCCTTCGACCCTTTAAGACACACTTGAGCATTGCAATGTGTCAAAAGGGGTCACAAGGACTCCTTAGGGGTCCTAGTACACTTTATCACGCATTAGGACACCTAGGGAGTCCCCGTGACCCCTTTTGACACATTGGAATGCTCAAGTGTGCCATAAGGGATCGTAGGACCCCTTAAGGCACACTTGAGCGTTCCAATGTGTCAAAAGGGGTCACGGGGACTCCCTAGGTGTCCTAACGCATGATAAAGCATAGTAGGACCCCTAAGGAGTCCTCGTGACCCCTTTTCACACATTGGAACACTCAAGTGTGTCTTAAGGGGTCCTACGACCCCTTAAGGCACACTTGAGCATTCCAATGTGTCAAAAGGGGTCACGAGGACTCCCTAGGTGTCCTAACACGTGATGAAGCGTACTAGGACCCCTAAGGAGTCCCTGTAACCCCTTTTCACACATTGGAACACTCAAGTGTGTCTTAAGGGGTCCTACGACCCCTTAGGGCACACTTGAGTGTTCCAATGTGTCAAAAGGAGTCACGGGGACTCGCTAGGTGTCCTAACGCGTGATAAAGCATACTAGGACCCCTAAGGAGTCCCCATGACCCCTTTTCACACATTGGAATGCTCAAGTGTGTCTTAAGGGGTCTTACGACCCCTTAAGGCACCCTTGAGCATTCCAATGTGTCAAAAGGGGTCAGGGGGACTCCTTAGGGGTCCTAACGCGTACTAGGACACCTAGGGAGTCCCTGTGACCCCTTTTGATGCATTGGAACGCTCAAGTGTGCCTTAAGGGGTTGTTGGACACCTTAAGGCACACTCGAGCTTTCCAATGTGTCAAAAGGGGTCACGGGGACTCCCTAGGTTTCCTAATGCATACACTTTATCACGCGTTAGGACACCTAGGGAGTCCCTGTGACCCCTTTTGACACATTGGAATGCTCAAGCGTGCCCTAAGGGGTCCTACGACCCCTTAAGGCACACTTGAGCATTCCAATGTGTCAAAAGGGGTCACAGGGACTCCCTAAGGGTCCTAACATTTACTAGGACACCTAGGGAGTCCCTGTGACCCCTTTTGACACATTGGAATGCTCTAGTGTGTCTTAAGGGGTCCTTCGACCCCTTAAGACACACTTGAGCATTGCAATGTGTCAAAAGGGGTCACAGGGACTCCTTAGGGGTCCTAGTATGCTTTATCACATGTTTGGACACCTAGGGAGTCCCTGTGACCCCTTTTGACACATTGGAATGCTCAAGTGTGCCTTAAGGATGCCTTAAGGCACACTTGAGCATTCCAATGTGTCAAAAGGGGTCACGGGGACTCGCTAGGTGTCCAAATGCGTGATAAAGCGTACTAGGACCCCTAAGGAGTCCCTGTGACCCCTTTTCACACATTGGAATGCTCAAGTGTGTCTTAAGGGGTCCTACGACCCCTTAAGACACACTTGAGCATTCCAATGTGTCAAAAGGGGTCACGGGGACTCCCTAGGTGGCCTAACACGTGATAAAGCATACTAGGTCCCCTAAGGAGTCCCCGTGACCCCTTTTCACACATTGGAACGCTGAAGTGTGTCTTAAGATGTCCTACAACCCCTTAAGGCACCCTTGAGCGTTCCAATGTGTCAAAAGGGGTTAGGGGGACTCCTTAGGGGTCCTAATGCGTACTAGGACACCCAAGGAGTCCCCGTGACCCTTTTGACACATTGGAATGCTCAAGTCTGCCTTAAGGGGTTGTAGGACCCCTTAAGGCACACTTGAGCATTCCAATGTGTCAAAAGGGGTCACGGGGACTCCTTAGGGGTCCTATTACACTTTATCACGTGTTAGGACACCTAGGGAGTCCCCGTTACCCCTTTTGACACATTGGAATGCTCAAGTGTGCCTTAAGGGGTCCTACGACCCCTTAAAGCACACTTGAGCGTTCTAATGTGTCAAAAGGGGTCAGGGGGACTCTCTAAGGGTCCTAACGCATACTAGGACACCTAGGGAGTCCCCGTGACCCCTTTTGACACATTGGAATGCTCTAGTGTGTCTTAAGGGGTCCTACGACCCCTTAAGACACACTAGAGCATTTCAATGTGTCAAAAGGGGTCACGATGACTCCCTAGGGGTCCTAGTATGCCTTATCATGTGTTAGGAACCCTAGGGAGTCAAAAGGACCCCTTAAGACACACTTGAGCATTCCAATGTGTCAAAAGGGGTCATGGGGACTCCCTAGGGGTCCTAGTACGCGTTAGGACCCCTAGGGAGTCCCCCTGATCCCTTTTGACACATTGGAATGCTCAAGTATGACCCCTTAAGGCACACTTGAGCATTCCAATGTGTCAAAAGGGGTCAGGGGGACTCCCTAGGTGTCCTAACGTGTGATAAAGCGTACTAGGACCCCTAAGGAGTCCCCGTGACCCCTTTTGACACATTGGAAAGCTCAAGTGTATCTTAAGGGGTCCTACGACCCCTTAAGGCACACTTGAGTGTTCCAATGTGTCAAAAGGGGTCAGGGGGACTCCCTAAGTGTCCTAACGCGTACTAGGACACCTAGGGAGTCCCCGTGACCTCTTTTGACACATTGGTACGCTCAAGTGTGTCTTAAGGGGTCCTAAAACCCCTTAAGACACACTAGAGCATTCCAATGTATCAAAAGTGGTCACGGAGACTCCCTAGGTGTCCTATCACATAATAAAGTGTACTAGGACCCCTAGGGAATCATCGTGACCCCTTTTGACACATTGGAATTCTCTAGTGTGTCATAAGGGGTCGTAGGACCCCTTAAGACACACTTGAGCATTCCAATGTGTCAAAAGGGGTCACGGGGACTCCCTAGGGGTCCTAACGCATGATAAAGCATACTAGGACCCCTAGGGATTCATCGTGACCCCTTTTGACACATTGGAACGCTCAAGTGTGTCTTAAGGGGTTGTAGGACCCCTTAAGACACACTTGAGCATTCCAATGTGTCAAAAGGGGTCACAATGACTCCCCTAGGGGTCCTAGTACACCTTATCATGCGTTAGGAAACCTAGGGAGTCAAAAGGACCCCTTAAGACACACTTGAGTGTTTCAATGTGTCAAAAGGTGTCACGGGGACTCCCTAGGTGTCCTAGTAGACGTTAGGACCCCTAGGGAGTCCCCCTGACCCCTTTTGACCCCTAGGGAGTCCTAATGCATTCCAAAGGGTCATGGTTCTATAGAAGTTTCATTTCAAACCCTAATGACCCCTTAACATGCCTACTGACCCCATTTCGACATGTGGTCTCCCGAGAGCTCCCCATGGACCCCTTTTACGTTTTCCTAAGAAAAAGTCATCCAAATTTGGTACATAGGTCCTCTGACATGTCTTAATGAATTTGAAAGGGTCACCATTCCATATAAGTTTCATTTAGAACCCTAATGACCCCTTAATAGGCCTACACACCATGATTTGACATGTGGTCTCCCGAGACCACCCCATGGACCCCTTTTGAGTTCTACTAGAAAAAAGTTATCCAAATTTGGTACGTAGGTCCTCTGACATGTCCTAATGCATTCCAAAGGGTCACCGTTCCATCAAAGTCACATTTGGAACCCTAATGACCCCTTAACAGGCTTACCGACACTGATTCGACATGTGGTCTCCTCAGAGAACCCCATGGACCCTTTTTGAGTTCTACTAGGAAAAAGTCATACAAATTTGGTACATAGATCCTCTAACATGTCCTAATGTGTTCCAAAGGGTCACCATTCCATCCAAGTTGCATTTGTAACCCTAATGACCCCTTAACAGGCCTACCAACCCTGTTTCAACATGTGGTCTCCTAAGAGCACCCCATGGACCCCTTTCGAGTTCTACTAGGATAAAGTCATCCAAATTTGGTACGTAGGTCCTATGACATGTCCTAAAGAATTCCAAAGGGTCACCATTCCATCAAAGTTTTATTTGGAACCCTAATGACCCCTTAACAGGCCTACTGACCCCATTTCGACATGTGGTCTCCTGAGAGCACACCATGGACCCCTTTCGAGTTTTATTAGACAAAGGTCATCCAAATTTGGTACATAGGTCCTATGAAATATCCTAATGCATTCCAAAGGGTCACCATTCCATCGAAGTTTCATTTGGAACCCTAATGACCTCTTAACAGGCCTACCGACCCCGATTCGACATGTGGTCTCCCGAGAGCACCCCATGGACCCCTTTCAAGTTCTACTAGGAAAAAGTTATCCAAATTTGGTACGTAGGTCATTTGATATTTCCTAATGCATTCGAAAGGATCACCGTTCATCGAAAGTTTCATTTGGAACCCCGATGACCCCTTAAGTCACCTATCGACCCTAAATCACACAATGGTCTCCCAAGAGCACCCCATGGACTCTTTTCAAGTTTGACTAATCAAAATTCATCTAAATTGTGGAGTTAGGTCCTTTGACATGTGCTAATGCATTCCAAATGGTCATCGTGCATCAAAGGTTGTCTCATGAGCCCTGATGACCCCTTAAGATGCCTAGCGACACTGATTGGACATGTGGTCTCCTGAGAGCACCCCATGGACCCTTTTCAAGTTCGACTAGGAAAAAGTCATTAAAATTTGGTACATTGGTCCTTGGACATGCCCTATTGCCTTCCAAATGGTCACTATACATCCAAAGTTGCCTCACAAACCCTAATTACCCCTTAAGACGTCTAGCGACCCCGATTCGACTTGTTGTCTCATGAGAGGATCTGTTATAACTTAAATTAAATATTAAAATAATATATAAAATATTTGAAAAAATATAATATTTAATAGACTAAATATATAATATATATTATAAGATATATTAGATATTACATTTAATATATATTATCAAATATACAATATATTAATGTCCTATTCATTTTATATATTATATATATTAGACATTATATTATATACATGCAACAATATTTAATATATAATATATGATATATATATATATATATATATATATATATATATATATATATATATATATATATATATATATATATATATAATGTAACATTTATATTATAATATGAAAATATTGCATTTAATATAAATCTGAACAAACTATATACTTAGGTCGTTTAAATTGATATTATCGAATATATAATATAAATAAATAATATATATAATATATATACTATATAATATAAAATATAAAACATAAAATAGAAAACATAAATATAAAATATATAAATTATTGATTGTCAGGGTGAAAGAAAAAAACATGAAAATTAAAGGGAAATAAAAAAAGAGTGGGAGGGGGAAACTTTTCAAAATTCAAATTCAAACAAAATCGGGTACATGAAAAAATCGGGTACTTGATTTTTTTGGTTACCTGATTAGGCTTGGTAATAGCTTTGGAAACCAACGCCCCATGGTCAACGCTGAAGGTGTGCAAAAAATGTGTTTTTTCTCTATTTTTCTTATATCGACACTTCGACCATTAGGTTGATGACTTTTTTTCCACCCGATTTTGATAAAATGAAAAGGGTTTCTTTGGATGATTGTCAGCTTTCCATCGATATAAGTACTGTCAGATTTTGAATTCGTTAAGCATTTATTAGTTATTTTTCTAGTTCACTTACGTCTAAAGTCCTGATTGACATACTGATGGAAAAATAGCTATAACTTTCAAACCGTATAACATTTTTGAAATTCGAAAGATGCGTCACATTCTATGCTTCGTCTAGTATAAGAAAAAAATAAAAAAAATTGAATTATGATAATTTTTCAATGAGTAAAGGTGGTCAGACATGAGAGTTTTTAAATTCTGAAAGCGCTGTAGCAAAAAAATCATAATTAATTATCTGTTTGGAATAAAAATACCAAAAAATATGCGTCACATCCGGGCATGAGTCAGCTACTTATATATAGGACATTATAAAAAAATATTATCATTTTCTTTTGATTAGGGTGGTCAGACATACACATACTTCTTATTTTTTTGCTGAAATGTTTGTAGTGTTGCATTGCAATCTATACTTTTTACCAATCATATTAATTTTTTTTCAAAAAAGGCTTTGTAGTTTAGAAACTACACTCAATTTCCTACAAATTATGTTCTTACAACTTTTTGATATTAGGTAGATAACTAGTTCATTTTTTCACATCAAGTTGACTAATCTTGATTTTCTGATTTTTCATTGCCACTTAAGGGCATAGTTTGGCCCCTCATGATCCTGCACATACCCATAAACTACCACTCTTTGTTAGAGATGACCAAGCTTGGCTATCACTTCTCACACATTAGCTATCTTAGAAAATACTCTAAATTTTTAGAGCATTGAAATAGAAAGAAAAGTACATATACATGATTATATATAAGAATATTTTAAAACATAGAATGAGTTAAGAGAATTTGAAATTTATTATGTCCAGGCTTATGCAATCTACATTAGATTGAATTGGTAGCTTCTTATGATTTTACAATGGTTTGTCTTGAATTTGATTCATTTAATATTATCAATTGTCTTAAGGGTCCCAAGATCCTAGTTGGACCATTAAAACCTTAATACTTGAATGTTTAAGCTTTTTAAATTCCTTCCAAATGTATTAGATTTAACATGTATATCATGAGCCCCCCTACTGGACCCCATGTTGGTCCTGTGAATACCTCTATCAGGGACTCAACAAATGAGTCAACGGTGGGAATCCATAGGACTCCTCTTCAGCTAATGCCCCTTCATCTCCGTAAAAATTCAGCTGGAAAGGTGCACTTGTTGGAAAAGACCAAAAATCTCTGGATGCTCTCCTGGTGGATTTCATTTAGACTGAGGAAGGTGCTGAACTCTCGCTCCCTGACTCTGTGGTGAATAGGACTATGATGGATTTTCAGATGGCACTGGTGGGTTGATTCTTCAACTTTCGACCTACCATTGAAATGGTCAGAAAATGGGTGACTACCCAATGGAAAATCAAGGGTTTTGTCCTTGTCTCTGCTATGCTGAGCGAACTATTCCTATTCAAGTTCACTACTTTGGAGGACTTGACCTTTGTCTTGTCGAGGTCATGGGTCTATGGAAAGCATTTCCTTGCCTTGGCAAAATGGAAACCCGGGTTCAACCCAATGATGGAGCTGACCAGAATGGCCCCAATTTGGGTTCGACTCTCTGGTCTTCCGCTTGAATATTGGGATGAACAAATGTTCAGATGGATAGGAGACTCCTTTGGCACTTTTATCATGACAGACTAGGTAACCCACTCTAAATATAGGTTGGTGTTTGTTAGGTTCTGCGTGAATATCACCCTGAACAAAACCCTCCCCAACTTTGTTATTTTGAAATCCAAACTGGGTAGATGGACTCAAGCTCTAGTGTATGAGAATGCCACTCTCTTCTACCAGAAATGTGATACTAGGGGCCATGATAGTGATACTCGCAAGGCCTCCCCACTGGGAACCAAAAAGGGAAATAAGGATAAGGGTAGCACTGAGGTTCCACCCTTGATAGAAGGAGAAGACCAGCCCACCCCCAGTGGTTGAAGTGGTAGAAAACCCAGAGCGGGAGAACCTGAAGATGGAAGAAGGTGATATTGCCTCCCACCTAGAGAACGAAGTGGTATACCCTGAACCAGAAGCTTCAAAACCCCTTCCATTGGTGGAGCCATTAGAGAACCCACTGGTGGCTACCCCAGAGATGAGTGAGACTAGCCATACTATGTTGGGCCAACCTGCCATTGTGGCTACCCTGGAGATGAGTGAGATTAGCCATACTGTGTTGGACTAGCCTACCATTATGGTTGCTCTCAAGCTAAAATCCCCTAAATTTGATACAAAACCTCCTTCACGATTGGAGAAAAAGAACTACCCTTCCTCTCCCAACTCCTTGGGTGCAGATTGTTGTGTGGAGGAAGATGATAGGGAATGAAAAACACAAAAAATGAAAACCAAGCCCAAGAAGGCTGATGTGGGGATGGAGACACCCAGAGGAAGGCCATCAGATCGCGCCAGGAGATCGAGAGGGACTACAATGGATGTTGCAGTAGGTAGGCAACAAACCCTGGAAACAAACTTTAGAAACAATAAATGATTTGTCTTTCTTGGAATGTTAGGGGTCTAAACAACTCCCTCAAACAAAGTGTTGTTAAACATTACATCTTTGAGCACAAGCTGGATATTCTTCTCATTCAAGAAGTTAAGACGTCTTTCAATAATTTTTCCACCATGGCTTCCAATCTTTGGCCGAGGGCTGAGTTTCTCTACTCTGTAGCTTCTAGGGCTTCTAGGGGCGTTGCTACACTCTGGAACCCCAATAATGTTACTGGCCAACTGCTTTCCTCCTCCCCAAACTTCCTTGCTATTACTTTCAGGACAAAATGGCTTGAGTGGCACCTATTCAATTTATATGCCCCTAATACCCGATCTGGCAGGGCTTCCCTTTGGAAAGATATGTCCCATTGGATAAACCAAGACACTTCTTCTAATTACTTTGTGGCTGGTGATTTTAACACCCCTCTTTACCCCTCAAAAAAGTGTGGTGGATTAATGGACTACTCTGATAGTATGGGGGACTGGTGGATTTTATCTCCTACACTGGCCTTTTGGACATTGTTCTGAAGGGAAACCCCTTCACCTCGACCAACAATAGGAAGAGCTCCCATCTCATCTAGGTGTGGCTTGATCTTGTCCTTGCCACCTCTTCGTGGGATCTCTACTTGACCTCCACCTTGTCCTCCCTCCCTAAAACTACTTCTGATCATAACCCCCTCCTTCTTTGTTGGCGGGACTCCCCTATGATAGGCCCGACCCCCTTCAGGTTCAAAATTATGTGGTTCTCTCATCCCTCTTTTAGAGACCAAGTGAAATCCTGGTGGGCCACTAACATCAAAGGAACTGCCATGTTTAGGATTGCACAAAAACTAGAAATCATCAGAAGAGAGGTCAAGGGATGGAGTAAACATAACTTTGGTGATTTTCATAAAGAGAAAAAGGAGCTTACTGAGACCTTAGAGTCCTTCCAAGCCCAGTTGGCTACTGGAAATCCCCCACCCCAGATATAGGTGGAAGAAGAAATGGATAGACACAAATGGTAGGAAACTCTAAAAAAAGAGGAAATCTATTGGAAGCAACGATCCATAATATAGTGGCTTTCTGAAGGGGATAGAAACATGACCTTCTTTCACAGATCTACTAGCAACCACAAAATAAGAAACACCATCAACGCAATTAGGGATGAGGGAGGGAATGAAGTTATTGAGAAGGACAAAATCAATCAGGTTGCGGTAAACTATTTTAAGGGATTGTATTCGAATGATGGACAAATGTGCTTGGCCAACACCCAAAATCAACTTCTGGATCACATCCAAAATGCTATTAATCACAGTGATAATGATCGGTCATGAAGTGTGTGTCCGATGAGGAGGTCAAGATGACGGTCTTTTCTATGGGTGCCTATAAAGCTCTGGGACTTGATGGCTTCCCCCCGGCTTTCTTTTAGGTATACTGGGATATTGTGGGACTAGACGTTACCTGTGCTGCCAGAGACTTCTTCAGAACGGGGTGACTATTAAGGCAACATAACAAAACCTATATTGTGTTGGTCCCTAAGAATGACAACCCCACCTCTATGCTGGACTTCAAGCCCATCATCCTTTGCAATACATTCTACAAGATCCTCACTAAGATCCTAGTCAACAGAATGAAGCCCCTCCTGGATAAGATAATCGATAGTAATGTTCCAGTTATGGCCTTCAAACTTGATATCTCTAAAGCCTATGATAAAGTTAATTGGTCATTCTTACTAAAAATCCTTACTAAGATGGGGTTTAATGAGAAGATTATTCACATTATCCAAGAATGTACACAAACTATCAGCTTCTCTGTTTTAGTCAATGGCACCCCTGGTAGTTTCTTTCAAACTGAAAAGGGACTTAGATAGGGTGATCCTCTCTCCCCCTACCTATTTATTATGGTGGCTGAGGTCCTCAGTAGGAATCTGACTATGCTCTCCTCCACAGGAAGAATAAAAGGGGTCAAACTTGCTTCCACTTTGCAACAATTTGTGTTGGAGCAATTTGTGGATGACACTTCCCTCTTTGGGTATTCTTTGGTGATTGAGGCTAGACAGTGGAAGCAAATTATAAAAAATTATGCCTGTGCTTCCAGACAGTGTATTAACTATTAGAAAAGTAGAGTGTTCTTCTTCAATACTCTCATTGAGACACAAACCAGAGTGCTTCAAAATTCTAGTTGTCAGGCCACTTCGCTCCCCTCTACCTACTTAGGCCTCCCCCTCATGGTTAAAGAGGTGTCCCATGAATTATGGAACTCCATCCTGGAAAGAACCCAGAGAAAACTTGTTGGATGGAAAGGGAAGTTTCTGAGCAACGCTGATAAACTTCAGCTGGTGGCTTCTACTCTCTAGAGGATCCCAATCTACTTTCCATTACTCTTCAAGATCAAAAGCAACATGGTGGACATATTAGAAAAAATACAGAGAACCTTCTTGTGGGCTGGCTCTAAAGAGAAAAAGAGGATGTCCCTAGTCAATTGGGATACGGTTTGTCTACCGAAACATCTGGGTGGTTTGAGCTTGAGGAAAATTGGCTTGATGAATAGAGCCCTCACCATGAAAGTGTCTTAGAAGCTCATAGAAAGGAAAGTGAACTGGTGTAAGATAATGGAAGCTAAGTACCTTCAAGGGCACCCCTATGATGAGAGCAATTTATGTCCCAGATTATGTTATATTTTACCCTTCCTATAAGCCTTCATGTTCATTTCAATATCTATTTTAATATTCCATTTTCTCCTTCTATGTTGAATATGATCTAATATTTATGAGTAATATTTAATATAGTTATTAGATATAATATGTGAATAAATAGATGAAATTGTATTTATCTAACAAGTTATGGTTCTTCCTGTCATCCGGTATGCATCTTCTTGTAGCTATTTCAGAAATACAAAGTTCCATCCACTTTGAAATGTATTGCTTGCTATATCTTCTTAGCATTCATCATTTCCTCAACAATTTAAAGCATTATTCCTTCCAAGAGTATTGACCAAGGAGTATGTTGAGAAAGAACTTAACAGGAATAATTACCAACTAAAAATAAGGATAGTCAGTTTTGTATTTCCTTTTGCGAAGAGATATGGATGAATCTCAAAAATTCGAGACATGGGTATTGTCCAGAACATGCCCAATTACAATTCCATGTGGCAAAATCTTCAGAATGTGCATGATGGAAAAGTTAGAGGCCATTTTCAAAATGTGATTTTTCTATTACGGGTTTGGATTTCAATTTTCAAAGTTTGTTCTATCTTTTGCTGCTGTTACCAGCTCAACATAGAACTCCTCCAGCTTAGTTGAATTCATACGTGGACAATAGAGAATCCAATCAAGCATTATTGCTAAGGAGATGATAGTCCCACATAAAAATCAGAACCACTAAACTCCAAATAATTTCAAATATTGTTGTGAACCGTTTTGGCTGGAGATAACATTGCTGCTACAAAACATTGGATATTATGGCATGGGCATGATTATTGTTTCCTTAATAACAAACCTATTTTTATCCACCAAAGGAGTACGTGGGTCTTAGCATTACAGGTTGTTTCCTATTCCATGCTGTTCATTTGTGAAGATATGAGCAGCCACGTTATCTTCCATTTATGTCCACTGTTATAACAAATGAATTTCTGATTTGTGGGCTGAAAACAAGTTTGTACGTACCCACATATTGCCTGCTTTTTAGCAAAACAAAATCATTTTGTTTGGTGCTATATTTGTAAACTAAACACATAAATATATGTGCTATGTAATATTAGATATGAAAAAATTCTGATTAATAAATATAAAACCTTGCATGATCGAAATTGCTTAAGGAAGAGACATTTTGAATTTCATCACTCAGCAAACTGGGAGGGCCCACTCTACAGAATGCTGGTGATTTCAATAGCTTACATTTGGTTTGTTTGAGTTTGTTAATAGAATAAGATTTTCCTTCATTTCAATAGTTAGTTTTCATAAATAGTTTTGCAAGCAGATTAATATCATAGCTGGGTAAGAAAGATTATCACGTTCTCATTACAGATTATTAATAATGACCAGCATATTCTGAATTTGCTATCATATTAAGAGAGAAATCAATATAGCAGTATCAGATTCATATTAGTAAACTATTATATTAGATTAGTGATATGCCTGGTATTGGAATTATTTCCTCTAGATTAGTTGAATTTGTGAATTATTACATTTGTTATTATTGTTATTTCTTAAATGTTTATTTATGTTTCTGCTGTTCCTGTCGCCAGGAAGTGACAGTTCCTGTCGCTGGGTTTCTTTAGTTTCTCATAGAATTAATTTTGCATGTTATAATTACATTCATAAACCCTCATCTCACAACTATCATCCCTTGATGGCATACTGCTCGGACACCTTTCGCAAGCTTACGCTCTTGGATTGACATGTATAGACCAGCCAAACTTCATTATAAATCATTAATTCCTCTTATTATTTGCCCCAGTGTTGGCCTATCACCCTACTTGATGATGTACCAAGATAATGACCTCCCCAATGGCTCCAAAATTTGGGAGAACATCTGCAAATGTAAAACCTTGCTCTCTAAAGGTGCTTTCTAGTAGCTTGGAGATGGGAGATCAATTAGATTCTAGAATGACTATTGGATTCTGAACTACCCTAACCTTGGTAGTAGATTCAACCCCCTCATGAACTACCTCAGGCCTATCCTTGGCAACAAAACTTCTAACTACATCGCTGGAGGGAATAGGAAAGATATATCTAGCTTAGTTAGAGACAGACTAGAACTAAAGCACTTGGCTAATGAGCTCATGGAAATTTTGGGAAATGTTAGAATCCCGGGATTGGGTGGCAAAGATTCCATCATTTGGGCCCCCACCCAAGTGGGTACCTTATTGGTCAAGACTGTTTACAACCTTCTTCTGAAGGAAGAGAATAATCTAGAGGATTGGACAAAGGTGTGGATTCATCAGCTCACGCCAAAAATCAACTTCTTCTAGTGGACCCTTATGCATGGTAAAGTCTTAACTCAGGACAACCTCATAAAAAGAGGCTTCTCCATGGCCAGCAGGTGCGTCCTATGCAAAAATGAGGAGGAGACGATGAATCACCTATTCATACACTGTGATTATGCCACTAACATTTGGAAGGATGTTATCGACAAATTGGGAATCTCATGGGCTTTGGGTAATGATGTCCACCATTTCACTATCTGGAGATCTCCCTCCAATCATCCCCTCCTCCACCTCCTATGGCGAATTCTGCCTCTGCACATCTACTGGACTATTTGGAAAGAAAGGAATAACTGGATATTCAGGAAGTCTAGTTCCCCGCCTAAGGCTTGCCTCTATCTCAGAACCAAGCTCCTACACAAGAATGCCAATGCGGCTAAATGGAAACTCCCCTCGGCACCCCCCTCTACCTGGGAGACCAAAATGGCTGATAATTGGAACTTGTTGACTGGCTTCTCCAAGTTTGACAACTCCAAGTTGATGGCTAGGAAAGCTACCCTATGGGTTGCCCCGCATAGTGGCTGGACCAAATTAAATTTTGATGGAGTAGCTAATAATCTCACCTAGGGTGGGGGAGGTGTGCTAAGAAACCACAATGGCACTTGCCTCTTGGCTTATGCAGGGCCGCTTAAGAATTGCACTGTCAATCAAGCTGAGGGCATGGCTCTTTTATGGGGGATTTTCCATTCAAATGAACATCAGACTGTTGGAAATTGAGGGGGATTCCAAAGTGGTGGTGGAGGCTATCAAAAGAAGAGCTACTGTGGGGTGGCGGGTCAACACCATAATTTTAGAAATTCGTGAGCTTCTCAACAATCTCTAATGCATGACTATTTCCCACACTTACGAGGAGGGAAATGCAGTGGTGGATTCGATGGCTGCTATTGGTCTTAAGAAAATTAGGCTAAGTAATTGGGAGGAGATCAACAAGCTACCTAGGGAGACTCAGTAACTGATCAGGTGGGAGAAAAGTGATACCAGTAATATTTTAAATGTGCCAAGCTGTCAGCTTTGATAAAGCCCCTACCTTGATTACGTGTCGGCATAACTTGATGATTTTTGTGATTATGAATAAGTATGCCCAAAACCCCATAAAGGATCATAATTTCCTTTCGTGTGAATACATGTGGAAAGATAGATATCTGCATCAACAGGTTTTTTTGGTTAACAAGGACACTAAGTGCAGCCCCGGCGTAACTGCTAATTATTGCGCTTGGAGATCTGATTGATATCACCATATGGAGCATGGCTCCCCAAAAACCACCCAAGGCCTACCTATTGAGTATATTTTCCTCTTTAAACAGTTAACTCAAAACTACCTATTTTATGCTCTGGTTCACAAAGCTTGGCCCTGCAATTCTTAGGAAAATCTGGCGTAGGATAAGGAGATTATCGACATGGGAGGCAATACCTTACGTATTGAGCCTGATAAAATTGATGAGGCATTCACCTCTGAACCTCTAGTGACCCACTACTATAAAGAAAGTGGTATCTAGGGTTTCATGGAGTGTATGAAGGGGGGGCATGATGAGCAATTATCCAAGCAGTTTGTCTCATCCTGGAACAATAGGAAAGTTTTTATTGGAGGTATTCACTTCCAAATCAATGAGGAAGTTATAGGTAAGGCAACAGGGCTCTCCTTGGAAGGAATAAAATATAAAAAGACCAGTAGGACGCTGGACCCTACCAGCCTCAACCAATTCTTCAGGGCGGGGGAGAAACCGGTGAAGTCTGGAGGTTTCAATTGCGAGGAGCTCCCAGAGTTTTGGCCCAAGCTGTGCCTCATTGTGATGAAGTACTTCACCCTAGAAGGTAAATTTACAGTGTTTTACTATTACCATTTACTGTTTCTCAATCATATCAGGAATAGGGATCTCATATCCATTCTGTTTTAACTCCTTCATTCTATTGAAAGCAATATCCTAGATATTAGGGAAAACCCTGAAAAGCATATCCCTATTCTCCACTAGGGCCTCTTGCTCTATCTTTTTAACTTCCATAAGGCCATCTGCCCTCCGCCCCAACCTCCCCCTGTTATCCAAGAAGTCACCTAGGAGGATTCTCCTTTGAAAATTGACAATCCCACTCAATCCACCTCCCACTTTATCCAGGAGATCCAAGAAATAGATCTTGTCCCAAAAGAAGGAAAAATCCGCAAGAGATGCGTGAAAAACCCTTTTAAAAGGGTGGAGGAGATTGAGGAATCACGTCTCAAAGTCCTTAGAAGCTAAGGAAATGAAGGAGACTGACAGTACCCCTGAGACTGAAAGGAAGCCCAAAAAATAGAGGATTTTGGATAGCTAGGTCAAGTTGGAAGTGGATTTGGGGGGCTCTGTCCATCATTCTAATAGAATTGCTAAGGAAAAATGTAAAACTAGAATAAGGCAAACGGCCTCAAAGGAGAAGTCCACTTTGGAAAATGAGTCCCCTACCACTGAGTCGATTGAGGGATCTTCTGATGATCCCCAAGCTCGCACAGGACTAGCACCACTCCCCCCTGAACCCCCAACAAACTATGGAGATTCCTCGAAACACTACCTCACCCCCGGCCTCCCCCCATGATCAACAAACCAAGTCCCCCCTACTGAGCATAACTTTGTGTCTCTGGATGGTAATGATAGGTTTAAGGGCTCCATTAAGCTGAAATTCTTGGAGCTGGACAATGAGATATCTGGCCTCAAACAGGACATGTGGGACATCAAAAACTGCATCATGGATACTAACAAGTTTTCTCTCAAGATCATGCATGCGTCGGCTGTGACCCTCTGCACTGTGCAGGAAAAGTTGGTTGGAGGCAAACTAGAGGCAAATGAAGACAACAAAGACCTCTTCCTATTCCTATAGGAAGAGTGGGCCACGACCCTGATGTTTAAACATCTGGGTGGGAGATCTTAGTTGCTACTGCTACCATGAGGTTTTTATTTTTGATTGGGCATGTTGGCCCTAGTTTAACTATGATGCTTCCCTTTTTTAAGGTTGATTTGTCTAGTTCCTAGTCTAGCCCTGCGTGGCACGGTACTGTCAATATGATTATTAATATCTGCTTAAAATACTTTGGTTTGATATTTTTGAAAAGAACTATTCTGTTTATTTTTTATAGAGGTAGACTAGACATTGGTTTTTCTGCTGACATTCTGGTGATGAATTGCTCTTGACTAGTGCTATTAATATGATGTTAATGTGCTTCTAGACCTTTTGTACCATAGGCTAGCACCCTCTTGCTACTTTTATCTATCAAAAACATATATATCATGAGGGTAATTAGGAGTTGCACAACCTAGTGAGAAATGATGGGGGGGGGGGGGTGAGGATAATGACATCATCCGTCATGAGATCAAATTACTAATTAAAAATGATGGTAAGGGTTGCTACCTTGGAGGTATTTTTGGAGATGATGGATTTGAAATCAAAACCCATACAAAGTGGCATGATGAAATTTTTTTCCATTATTATGGTGCAGTATCACACAGATGAATTTAAGAGCTTTGTTTATTTCTTCTAGTTCATTTTCATGGTCGAATAGCTCCTTTATTTTCCTTGTGATAATATAGGAAGATAAATAACCATGTGAAGCCTTTTATCTATCAGAAATGGCAATATAATGTTGAAGTTTGGAGCAAATTTTCTATGGGAGGCATCACTCCCTACATCAAGAAATTACATGGGTCAAATCCTCATGCTGCAATGAGTTCATGGAAGGATGGGAGGGAGGAATTCTCACAATTTTTGGTATCAAGCTTGTGGTTTCAAAAGAGCTTGTAGTAGAGGTCTCTTATACTGTGGTTGAGGGTAGGAATTTTTTAGGGATAAGAAGAGTATTGATCATTCTTTGATAATATTCTCTGAAAAGGGAAAGAGGGATAACATTGGAAGGAATTATAATGGTGGGTATGATAGGGATGTTATTGATCCCTTGTTGGAAGAAATTTTTGAAGTTATTATGAGGTATGTGATGCTCGATGATCGATTTTGTGGCTATTTTAGCTATCATTTTGTCATTTTGAATCATTTTAGACATGACAAGTACATTTCTCTACCTTCCTACCTCTTCTCATCTCTATCTCACAGTCATAAGTTGCATAGGATGAATCCCTCACAACTGGTATTACATGAGGGCCTAATTCTTCTAATAATGGAATTTGCTAAGGAAATCTCTATTCAAAAGAACCCCAAAATGGGTAGGGCCAAGAAAGATTCTAATCATTTTTGGAAGGAATATTCATCGGTGCCAAAAGATGTCCCCTCTAGGGATGATGGTGGGGTTTACCAAGGAAAATCTACAAACCTTAAGAGGGAAGCTAAGACCCACCTTAAATTTTTTATCTCTAACAATGAAGATTTTGATTATTCTCCTATTAAGTATATTCTAGACTCCTTCATCCCTAGTAGTAATGTGAAAGGCAAATAAAAGTGAAGGGTTCTTCCTCTGTTTTAACTAAGATCTAAAATAAAAAATTCTCTTGAGCTTCTCACACTTCTCATGTGAAAAAATAAAAAAATGATGTTGATTATGGTGAGGAGCCTACTCTATAACCTCCAACTTCTAATAAAAATGAATTGGACCTACATGTTAAAATCCATATGGTGAGAGACCATGAAAAGACACTCCATTGGAAAAGGTATCATTTGTTTATGATAGTGTTGCTAGACTTATTTATTTTTTTGCTGGAATTATTTTCATTGATGTCAAAACCTTCATATTGCCATCTTGGTGGTAATAGTTGGTTGTTAGTTGCTTCAGTGTTATACCTATTGGTTGTCGGTTATGCACAAAATAGATTTTTTACATATAGTTTCGGTGTTTTATGGTAGGTGTACTTGATTATACTCATGTCCTATTTGTTTTGACCTACACTTATATGCTTTCAATAATCATTATTCTATGAAGTTTCTTATTGGTTCATGGTGATTGCTATGTTACAGTGTTCTTCCAGATATTTTTTTATCTGGATAATGGTGCAATTCATAAATTAGTTTTGGTATATTATCTATATCATATTCTAGATAGATTTTATCAAGTTTCATGTATTAGTGGCTTCAGACATTTTGTGGGTCATCTTTTGGACTTGGCTATGGAGTTTCAATATTCTTGATAAATATAATATGCATCGTATACATATTATATGGGACCTATCTTTGAGTCCTTCTATAGTGTGTTGTAATGTTTTCAAGTAAGTGTGTCCTAGATTAGGATTGGTGCCAACACATGTTTGGTGTGGTCGACATATGTATGATTAGATATCTATATAAAAAAAAAGATCTTTGGTATCCATGGCATAAAATGAGAGTGCAATATGATGATTTGTCTTAATGCTAATCTGAAACCTAAATGAAAATATATTTGTCTAGATTATGATTTCAGAACTTGGCAGGGCATGGCAAGTTAAGAGAGATGTTACTAAAGCATTTAGACCTATTAAGTATCCTCAAGAAGGTGTTTTTTGGAATCCTCCTCTTGTTGGATAGGTAAAGGTGAATTTTGATGGGGTATCCAAGGGTAAATTGAGGTTGACTGGGTGTGGGGGACTTATATGAGATGTGAATTTTAAATTTATTTTGATAGTGGCACTCTCCTTGGGTATCCATACTAACCGCATTGTCAAATCCATTAGGCCATATCAGGTGATTTCCCTTTCTTGTCAGTTTATTATAAAAAAAACTTGGATCTAGAAGGAGACTTAAATAATATAATACAATTCCTTAAAAGGAAAAATTTACCTTTGCGGACTATTAAAACATGGGTTGGTTCTTCTAAATAAATTATTTCTTCATTTGAAAATTTTCACATATCATATGCCTATATGGAAGTTAATTTAATGGTTGATTACTTCCCTTACCTAGATATTTTGGTGAAGGAAAATATAATACGGTAGGAAGAAGCTAGGAAAGAGGCTGAATTTAGAGCCTTGTTAAGTTATAATTAAAAAATATAGAAAAGGATTTAATATCCTAATGCATTAATCATTTCCCATGGGACCTACGAAGCTTCATTTCATCATTAACATAAAACCCTTCCTTTCTAGTGTATTGAATTATGATTTCAAAAATTTGTTCATTCATATTTTGGGGGCGTTTTTGTGGCCTCTTTGGTTATTGACTCAATGTTTTTGGGTATTTCTCTATTTATTCTCTATAATTCTCATGCACTACTTCTTTACTGATTCTAAGATGAGAGGTGACACAAGACATGTGGATTCAATTAATTGTGATCTAATTAAAGGAAATGAAACCATTTGGAGGCTCTTGTCTAGGGGTGTTCTTGATTCCTATATTGATAAATTGCATGGATGGGACCCAAAAGTGACTAAGATCTTCACCAACAACTAGAAAGATAAAATTATTGTGCTTTTTGGCAAGAAGGTTGTCATTGATGAGAACCTAATTTCTGAAATCATAGGGCTATCAATAGATGGTATCAATTTCTATAGGGATAGGAAGTTCTCTGATGTAATTGTGAAAAAATTCCCTAAGACAGAGAAGGAGAAGGAAGAATTGGTGAAGGTTTCTAATTTAGCATTTACGACACTGCAAACATCAAACTAGTCTGGAGGGAGTTGTTGAAGCTTATTATGGAGTATATTATCCTAGATGGAAGATTTACCTGAGCATATGGTCATCACTTTTCTCCCTTGAACCATTTTAAGCACTAGGTTAGAATTTCAATACCGTTTTATTTATTTTCTTCCCTGAAAACTAGCATAAAAGACCATAGGAAAAATTCTTCCAAAATCCCAATTTTTCATGAGGCCCTTTTACCATTGATTTATGAAAATTACAAAGCTATTCCTTCTCCTTCATCCTTTATTAGTTTCTTTGAAGGGGAAGATATTGGAACTATTTTAATGGAGGAAGAGGACGAGTGAGATTTTGAGGTAGAAGAAGAGTATGTTCCCCCTAAGAAATTTAAAAAGAATGCTTCTTTTACCCATGTTCCTTCGCTTATCAGAACAGGTGAATATAAGGTTGCGAAGAATCCCCCTATCTCTAAGGCTAGTAAAGGTAGGTCTAAGGGAAAGAAGACTCCCCAGTCAGTTGATAAAGCTAAAGCCCCTATTATTGAAACCCCCCTTGTTGGTTTAGTCAAGGAGGTCTCAGCTATTTTCTCTATTTTGACTCATACATTTTTTACCCGACCACTAACAGGGAATATAGGCCTAGATTTCTATTAAAATTAAGGGTTGAATCCCATTATTTTAAACTATACCAAGATTACCCTAATGAAATTCTTGCAATTGCAAGGAATATTTGGGTTGACTTCTTCAAGATAATTAAGTGGATTTTGGACATTCAAGATTAAGTATTTGCAACTAAAACAAAGGGCTCTGAGTAGAAAGCTTCGGGCTTTTTAAATGAGTGGTGTTAAATAGGGAAGAAAATAGAATGATCTCTGGATAGAGGAGGCAAAGAATTCAGTTGCAGATTGCCTAGAAAATACTATGGATGTTATGGAAAAACTCAAGAAATATTATGAGAGTGAAGTTATTGGTTTTAATGATAAATTAAATAAGATCAAGAATTCTATGAAGACCATAATAGATACTAGTCACAAGGTCATAAAACACATCGTAGATACCATGAATGGGTGAACCCACAATAGTGGGGTACACTTTTTTTCCTGAACAGACACTGAACACTACATTTAAAAATAAAACTTTCAGATTTAGATGCATATTGTCGTTAAACTGCTTAAAATCGGAAGGTGAAGTAAATTAGATTCTTTTAGGATTTTTTGTCAGCATTCTAAATATATTTTTATTTTTATTTTTGAATTGATTTGAATGGATTTTTCTTTCTCTCACCAAAACTAGTATGTTGTTGAAAACATCATTTTTAAAGAGTTACATTGTTTTTATAGAGCATAATTTTTTTTCTTAAATAGATATCAATGTGATTCTTTTGAATTTAGTTTTTTAACATCCATACAGAGGGCATGCAATTGGTTTGATGATATTATCATAATTATTGCATATTTTATTAATGTTGGAAGTTGACTAAACCATAATTTTGACATACCTGGACTACATAGCTTATAACTTGTCATGTATTTATGTAATTTCAATTTTTTTTATAGAAAGTAGACTCAAAGACGGGGGCATTTTTTTTTTCATTTAAAAAAAATTCTCTTTTCTACTATTTTTCATTGAACGTCAAATTCACAAGTTTATATTTGATAAAAAACCTACATTCGATTAATGTCAAAAAACATATATACATAATAAGCTCAAAAATTATCAAATCGATAATCGTTAGAAAGATCGCTTTGAGTACTTCTGCAATGCAAAAGGACATCTCCTTATTGTTCCATTTTAACCCTGTGATTCCTGCGATTGAGCCCCAAAGCCATGAAATATTCAAAATTTTATCAAACTATGCAAATTGCCCTTACTCAAGGACTTTTGATAGAAAGTATCTAGTTTTGATAGAAAGTACTTTCTATCAAAAGTAATTTACACTAACCTCTGTAAATTGCCCTTACTTAGGGACTTTTGCTACAAAGTACTTTTGATTGAAAGTATCTAGCTTCGATAGAAAGTATTTTCTATTGAAAGTACACTAGTAAATCTTTGCTTTTGTAATTTTTGGGAGGAATTGCTTCCTTCAAAAAAAATTTACGCACTATTGTGGGTTCACTTGATTCATACCATGGTGGGAAAGTTGGAGAATTCTTACCAAGATAAACTAATTTTGGACCTCAAGGTAGACAAGGATAAATGTAAGGAAGATTCTATAGGGCTGAGTAAGAGCATGAGGGCTAACATGAAAAGGAAGGCCCTAGCATAACTTGTCTTGTGCTTTTTTCTAGTTTTTTTATCTTCTGTATTTTTTCTATCTCTTTTCTATCGGGTTTATTTGGTTTTTCTTTATGAGAAACTGTTCATCGTGGTATGTTATTTTTAATGTTTTATATAGTTAATTCTTTCTATTACAGGGTTTCAGGACCCTTCAAACCCTATTTTTACCTTAATAAAAAACATTCCTTCGCAAGTCTCCTTGTTTGAATACCTTGGTCTTTATCTATGATGATCTAATCTTCTAAATACCAATTCACTTGATCATTGAAAAGTGCACTATTTCAATACATAGTCTCTTTGGAATCCTAAGACAAAAACATTTCTAGACCATGTCAGAGTGGCTCTTAGAGCTCGTGACATTTAGGAATTTTTTGTCTAGACCTGGAAGTTGATGTGGCTTCCCTCCACATTAACCTCACTTGATTTTTGTCATCTCAACATTATTTAAACTTACCAGTAATGAATGTTTTATTGCGAGTCTATAGGTGGATACTCTCTATAGTGTCCTATTTATATTATAATTGAATTTGACACTATTTGATCATTTAAATTTAATAGATGCAATCTTAAAAAAAAATCTCGTTGAGACTAGTGAAAACATGTAAATATACCTTTTTGGTATTTTGTGTGTAAAGGGGCCCAACTGACTATGCCAACACATCAAGGTGGGTGGTTCAATAGTTTTGAACACCTTGTAAATCATTTGTGACTTACAAAATAGATATTTCTCTAAAGAATTGTATCTTGATTCTCGTTACTCAATATAATTCTACCATTCCAACAATGAATGCATTCTTGCAATAATTTTTAATTGAGAGAAATCTAAAGTTATCATGACATAAAGAATATAAAACCTAAAATAAGAATAGAAAGACGCAACAAGCATAAAATGGGAAAAGGTGAAAGAGTGAAAAGATTGCATGAATGAGAAAAAAGGGAAGTAGTGTAAAACTACTAATATATAAGGGGATAATTGTCAGTAGTCAAATTTTTCCTAATTTTCTTCTTTTTGGGTATTGAGATTACTCAAAGATGATGTTTTTATCCATACTTCCATTTTTCTCTTATCTTTCTTTCATGTTCGATGTACCATGACATGACACCTACATCCACACATATTATCGTTTTGTAGGACAAGGTAGAAAAAGAAAGTTGGTTAGCTAACATGAGGCTATTAAATATGGTAGGAGTGTTAATGATTTCAATGAGGGGAGATCAAGTGTTCCCATAATAGTGGGTTATGCTTTTGGCCAAACTTGACATTGAAATTAGTATTTTGCACCAAATATTCACTTAGAAGGATATCTTGGAGGATGAGGGTGACACATAGAAGGATGATGACATATAGGAGGAGGATGTGTAAGAGGATTAAGATAACCAAGTGTTAACCCAGATGGATGACCGAGTGTTAATGTCAAGGATGAGATCTCTTGTTTGTGGTCTCACCTAGAGAAAAGGATAGGTTAAAAAACCTTTTGCTTCACCAATAAAAAAATGATATAATATATTTTTAAAAACATTGCATGCCATGTACATATGTACGTGATCATGAAATGTGGCAATACTCTATTTGATTGAAAATCGTATTTTTCAAACACTTTAGTTATACAATTTTCATCCATTATATTTTTGGTCTACAATAGAAATTTGAAGAAATTTTTTTAATAAAATAAACTTATTTAGTCTATATTCTAGATATTAGAGATGTGTCACTTCAAAATAAATTTTATTATGTTATTATTCAGTACCTTGATGCAATATTGTAATCCATCAATCTCCCTCCAAATAAAAGTCCCAAATGTAGACATGGAATCAAAATAAAACCTCTTAAAATAAGTTGGTATACCATGATCATAAAATAAATGCTCCTTGTTCAATTTTTCCATTTAGCTCAATAAACTATGCAAATTGCCCTTACTCAAGGACTTTTGATAGAAAGTATCTAGTTTTGATAGAAAGTACTTTCTATCAAAAGTAATTTACACTAACCTCTGTAAATTGCCCTTACTTAGGGACTTTTGCTACAAAGTACTTTTGATTGAAAGTATCTAGCTTCGATAGAAAGTATTTTCTATTGAAAGTACACTAGTAAATCTTTGCTTTTGTAATTTTTGGGAGGAATTGCTTCCTTCAAAAAAAATTTACGCACTATTGTGGGTTCACTTGATTCATACCATGGTGGGAAAGTTGGAGAATTCTTACCAAGATAAACTAATTTTGGACCTCAAGGTAGACAAGGATAAATGTAAGGAAGATTCTATAGGGCTGAGTAAGAGCATGAGGGCTAACATGAAAAGGAAGGCCCTAGCATAACTTGTCTTGTGCTTTTTTCTAGTTTTTTTATCTTCTGTATTTTTTCTATCTCTTTTCTATCGGGTTTATTTGGTTTTTCTTTATGAGAAACTGTTCATCGTGGTATGTTATTTTTAATGTTTTATATAGTTAATTCTTTCTATTACAGGGTTTCAGGACCCTTCAAACCCTATTTTTACCTTAATAAAAAACATTCCTTCGCAAGTCTCCTTGTTTGAATACCTTGGTCTTTATCTATGATGATCTAATCTTCTAAATACCAATTCACTTGATCATTGAAAAGTGCACTATTTCAATACATAGTCTCTTTGGAATCCTAAGACAAAAACATTTCTAGACCATGTCAGAGTGGCTCTTAGAGCTCGTGACATTTAGGAATTTTTTGTCTAGACCTGGAAGTTGATGTGGCTTCCCTCCACATTAACCTCACTTGATTTTTGTCATCTCAACATTATTTAAACTTACCAGTAATGAATGTTTTATTGCGAGTCTATAGGTGGATACTCTCTATAGTGTCCTATTTATATTATAATTGAATTTGACACTATTTGATCATTTAAATTTAATAGATGCAATCTTAAAAAAAAATCTCGTTGAGACTAGTGAAAACATGTAAATATACCTTTTTGGTATTTTGTGTGTAAAGGGGCCCAACTGACTATGCCAACACATCAAGGTGGGTGGTTCAATAGTTTTGAACACCTTGTAAATCATTTGTGACTTACAAAATAGATATTTCTCTAAAGAATTGTATCTTGATTCTCGTTACTCAATATAATTCTACCATTCCAACAATGAATGCATTCTTGCAATAATTTTTAATTGAGAGAAATCTAAAGTTATCATGACATAAAGAATATAAAACCTAAAATAAGAATAGAAAGACGCAACAAGCATAAAATGGGAAAAGGTGAAAGAGTGAAAAGATTGCATGAATGAGAAAAAAGGGAAGTAGTGTAAAACTACTAATATATAAGGGGATAATTGTCAGTAGTCAAATTTTTCCTAATTTTCTTCTTTTTGGGTATTGAGATTACTCAAAGATGATGTTTTTATCCATACTTCCATTTTTCTCTTATCTTTCTTTCATGTTCGATGTACCATGACATGACACCTACATCCACACATATTATCGTTTTGTAGGACAAGGTAGAAAAAGAAAGTTGGTTAGCTAACATGAGGCTATTAAATATGGTAGGAGTGTTAATGATTTCAATGAGGGGAGATCAAGTGTTCCCATAATAGTGGGTTATGCTTTTGGCCAAACTTGACATTGAAATTAGTATTTTGCACCAAATATTCACTTAGAAGGATATCTTGGAGGATGAGGGTGACACATAGAAGGATGATGACATATAGGAGGAGGATGTGTAAGAGGATTAAGATAACCAAGTGTTAACCCAGATGGATGACCGAGTGTTAATGTCAAGGATGAGATCTCTTGTTTGTGGTCTCACCTAGAGAAAAGGATAGGTTAAAAAACCTTTTGCTTCACCAATAAAAAAATGATATAATATATTTTTAAAAACATTGCATGCCATGTACATATGTACGTGATCATGAAATGTGGCAATACTCTATTTGATTGAAAATCGTATTTTTCAAACACTTTAGTTATACAATTTTCATCCATTATATTTTTGGTCTACAATAGAAATTTGAAGAAATTTTTTTAATAAAATAAACTTATTTAGTCTATATTCTAGATATTAGAGATGTGTCACTTCAAAATAAATTTTATTATGTTATTATTCAGTACCTTGATGCAATATTGTAATCCATCAATCTCCCTCCAAATAAAAGTCCCAAATGTAGACATGGAATCAAAATAAAACCTCTTAAAATAAGTTGGTATACCATGATCATAAAATAAATGCTCCTTGTTCAATTTTTCCATTTAGCTCAATAAACTATGCAAATTGCCCTTACTCAAGGACTTTTGATAGAAAGTATCTAGTTTTGATAGAAAGTACTTTCTATCAAAAGTAATTTACACTAACCTCTGTAAATTGCCCTTACTTAGGGACTTTTGCTACAAAGTACTTTTGATTGAAAGTATCTAGCTTCGATAGAAAGTATTTTCTATTGAAAGTACACTAGTAAATCTTTGCTTTTGTAATTTTTGGGAGGAATTGCTTCCTTCAAAAAAAATTTACGCACTATTGTGGGTTCACTTGATTCATACCATGGTGGGAAAGTTGGAGAATTCTTACCAAGATAAACTAATTTTGGACCTCAAGGTAGACAAGGATAAATGTAAGGAAGATTCTATAGGGCTGAGTAAGAGCATGAGGGCTAACATGAAAAGGAAGGCCCTAGCATAACTTGTCTTGTGCTTTTTTCTAGTTTTTTTATCTTCTGTATTTTTTCTATCTCTTTTCTATCGGGTTTATTTGGTTTTTCTTTATGAGAAACTGTTCATCGTGGTATGTTATTTTTAATGTTTTATATAGTTAATTCTTTCTATTACAGGGTTTCAGGACCCTTCAAACCCTATTTTTACCTTAATAAAAAACATTCCTTCGCAAGTCTCCTTGTTTGAATACCTTGGTCTTTATCTATGATGATCTAATCTTCTAAATACCAATTCACTTGATCATTGAAAAGTGCACTATTTCAATACATAGTCTCTTTGGAATCCTAAGACAAAAACATTTCTAGACCATGTCAGAGTGGCTCTTAGAGCTCGTGACATTTAGGAATTTTTTGTCTAGACCTGGAAGTTGATGTGGCTTCCCTCCACATTAACCTCACTTGATTTTTGTCATCTCAACATTATTTAAACTTACCAGTAATGAATGTTTTATTGCGAGTCTATAGGTGGATACTCTCTATAGTGTCCTATTTATATTATAATTGAATTTGACACTATTTGATCATTTAAATTTAATAGATGCAATCTTAAAAAAAAATCTCGTTGAGACTAGTGAAAACATGTAAATATACCTTTTTGGTATTTTGTGTGTAAAGGGGCCCAACTGACTATGCCAACACATCAAGGTGGGTGGTTCAATAGTTTTGAACACCTTGTAAATCATTTGTGACTTACAAAATAGATATTTCTCTAAAGAATTGTATCTTGATTCTCGTTACTCAATATAATTCTACCATTCCAACAATGAATGCATTCTTGCAATAATTTTTAATTGAGAGAAATCTAAAGTTATCATGACATAAAGAATATAAAACCTAAAATAAGAATAGAAAGACGCAACAAGCATAAAATGGGAAAAGGTGAAAGAGTGAAAAGATTGCATGAATGAGAAAAAAGGGAAGTAGTGTAAAACTACTAATATATAAGGGGATAATTGTCAGTAGTCAAATTTTTCCTAATTTTCTTCTTTTTGGGTATTGAGATTACTCAAAGATGATGTTTTTATCCATACTTCCATTTTTCTCTTATCTTTCTTTCATGTTCGATGTACCATGACATGACACCTACATCCACACATATTATCGTTTTGTAGGACAAGGTAGAAAAAGAAAGTTGGTTAGCTAACATGAGGCTATTAAATATGGTAGGAGTGTTAATGATTTCAATGAGGGGAGATCAAGTGTTCCCATAATAGTGGGTTATGCTTTTGGCCAAACTTGACATTGAAATTAGTATTTTGCACCAAATATTCACTTAGAAGGATATCTTGGAGGATGAGGGTGACACATAGAAGGATGATGACATATAGGAGGAGGATGTGTAAGAGGATTAAGATAACCAAGTGTTAACCCAGATGGATGACCGAGTGTTAATGTCAAGGATGAGATCTCTTGTTTGTGGTCTCACCTAGAGAAAAGGATAGGTTAAAAAACCTTTTGCTTCACCAATAAAAAAATGATATAATATATTTTTAAAAACATTGCATGCCATGTACATATGTACGTGATCATGAAATGTGGCAATACTCTATTTGATTGAAAATCGTATTTTTCAAACACTTTAGTTATACAATTTTCATCCATTATATTTTTGGTCTACAATAGAAATTTGAAGAAATTTTTTTAATAAAATAAACTTATTTAGTCTATATTCTAGATATTAGAGATGTGTCACTTCAAAATAAATTTTATTATGTTATTATTCAGTACCTTGATGCAATATTGTAATCCATCAATCTCCCTCCAAATAAAAGTCCCAAATGTAGACATGGAATCAAAATAAAACCTCTTAAAATAAGTTGGTATACCATGATCATAAAATAAATGCTCCTTGTTCAATTTTTCCATTTAGCTCAATAGACATCCTTACATGAGTGAGAGCCACCTCCATCATTTTTGTAGGGTTTTCTCTAACATAGAATTCTAGCCACGAGGAAGTCTCTCCATTTTACTTCTCACGCTTTAAAAAAAAAAAGAATAAGAAAAATGTGTTGTGAGAATTTATTAAACATACAACTCATTACTACAGTAAATCCACATTCACAACTATGAGATATGGTAGAAAAAATTCTACAAATATTTTGGTTGTATCTTTGGGAAGTGGTTAAGAACACTTATAGATCTTGATCTCCAAGTCATTCCCATAATAATCTCAATAAAGAATAGTCATAATAATAAATAGATTATTCTGATACCAAAAAAAAAAAAAAAGCTATGTGATGTAGAAAAAGATCATAATGAATAACATTCGTTTCAATTGATTTGTACAAAATAATCTTTGATGCTACTTATAAACGAACGCGGCTATCCTCCAAACAAAATGCACCATTGACCAAATTTGAAAAATCCGAAAACACAACAGATTTTTGTGAAATTTTCAGCATCTGATCTTCATGATCTGCATATTTTAGATTGAAAACATCCAAAAAAAATTGAAAAAAAATCACTATTAAATCAGAAATTTGAAAGAAAAAAAAATTCACTTCATGATGCATTTCATGGGGAATATAGCCGCTCTTATAAACACCCATCTCCTCTACATATATTCTAAAACCACAATATCATATTAATTAAATCGTCCTTTCTTTCTAATAGTTAAGTAAGATATTTGATTATACTTTATTATTATTTAAAATATTCCAATATGAATGCTTAAAAAATGAATCGCCTAAAATAAATTAGAATACACTTTCAAGAACATTAAGGTTTTATAATTGAGATAATATATATATTCGGGTCACACTAATATATACCAATATATGTTGCATACATAGGAGTTACGTATATGCAGCACAGCTTTCATCTTGTGTGCTACAGCTTGACAAGTCACATATACTATCTTTTTCAACTTTAAGGAATGAAAAAGGCCCTGCCCATTTTCTTGAGAAAGAACGACACCTACTGCTCCAGGAAGAGGGGCTTAGTTGTTAATCCCCGTTATGCCGAACACAGTAAGTCCCGGTTTGAAGACATCTGTTGCAACTGATTTCAATACAGCTTTTAGAAGCCCTTCATCGTGCTTTCCCATATATGCTGTACATACTTCCAATGCCTTCTGCAGAAGAGGTTTGTCTGTTTCAGCTTCGTTCTTGGCATAAACAGGAAACCCAGCAAAAAACTCAAACAACATACAGTTCCCTGGAACAACCTCTTGGATGCCATCGAATACTTCTCTCAGCGAAGGTAAAGTTGTCCTGGCATAAGGATCAATGCGCCGTAACCCCAAAATATTGTAGTAGAGCTGGAAAAAAGATGCTCTCATCATCTGCTTTTCTTCAGTGGTCAGGGCATCTATACTATTTTCCACTCGCAGAGCCATTTTCCATAGATCAAAATCAGTGAGCATCGTGGAGTCGATGTGGCCAACGAGTTTAGTGATTTCGTGCAATGGTGATGCTTCAACTGCTTCTAAGGATCTTTCTAACATGCACCGCTTACAATCACACTTAAATCCCATTATCCTAAATGCCGATTCTCTTTTGCACAATGGCACAAGACTGTCAAAGTAAGAGATTGTTATTTCTTCTCCAGCTGCAATTTTTCTTGTAGCTATAATAAACATGGCTTCTCCCGCAACAATGCAATTGGCATTGGGAAAACATGAATGATTAATGAAAGAGGGAAGTACCCACAAACCATATTGCTCTTTTTGTCTTGACATCTCACGATTTGATTCAATAGTATGTATTTGACACCCCACATTGCGCATTATCTTGGCAAGTTTATGCTGGTCTACCTCCCAACCTCGATTGCAAACATCGTCGTTATTCCAGCTGGCATTGTTGATCCGGAACAGATCCATGGGAGGCACCTTCATTTCATCTGAATCGGCAAGGTACTCTAGCTGCTGCAATACCCTCTGAGATGACACTGCACAGGAACTGATTCGAGCCTCTAAATCCCGTTGAAGATGACCAAGTTTTGTGTTCACTTCTATCATACAAGGTATGACCCTTTCAGGGTTTCCTTTCAATCTAGTTATCTCGGTGCAGCTACATGCAATGGCGTTGTCCACGAGCAGAAAATCTCCAATATCTACATTGTCAGTAGCAAACAATCCTCTACCCCGCCCTACTGATCTTTTAATGAGGACTGGGCCAATATAATTGCTGAATTCAGGTGCATTACAACCGTTTATGAAATAGGTAGAGAGATCAAACTCACCTTGCTGGTTCTGACGGCTGAGTTGCATAGATATTTCATAGTGCAACTGGATGTCGGTGGCATCAGGGGCCTGCTCCAGAGCTGTATCAAAGCATTGGCAAGCTAACTTATATTCTCTAAGATAATGAAAAGCCCGACCTTTGCGATACAAGGATTTGAGATGGTGCTGATCAAGGACTAAGGCCTTCTCACAGTCTTGTACAGCATCCCCGTACTTCTTCAACCGCAACTTAGCCTCTGCTCTGTTAGAATACGAATACAGAAGAGCCTCCTTCACTTTCTCCTGGATGTTGGAAGCAGAGGGCACTCGGGCCTCAATTTTGTCGCGCGAGAGAGCCAAATCTATGCATGTGGAGTAAAATTGTATGGCGTTGTTCCAATCCTCGTCCCGGAAGCACTTGTTGCCCTTATTGCGCAATTCAAGCAAATCCTTTGCCAAAGAGGTTTCTTCATTTCCTGGAAAGGAAGACAAAATCTCGATGTTTTGAGGATTATCCACGCGCAGCATGAGCGCACCATCTTGGGCACCTTGCTTGAAGTAAGGCTGTTTGACTGCGACCTTGGAGCCTTTAGGATAAAGCTTGCGGGGACCTTCTTTTCCCAATTTGGAAGGGGAAATATTGTATATTGCAAGTTTAACAGCATCTCCAAACTGGTCTTCCAAGATAGTCATGATGCCCACCATTTTGTATGCATCAGCACACAGCGTTCCGAACAGAACACGGCCTTGGTGGTGCTTGTCAATTTGGAGCTCCCTCGCTCGAATCGGCTGCAAACCTTTGAGCGGGACAGAAGGCCGCCAATGCTCCGACGGTTTCCTCATCGTAAACCCCGTTATGTTATACCCTCGCATTGATTCCATCTGCTGCATACCCTTGAAAGTTTTCTCATGTGCTTCAAGCAGGGTTTCTTTGTCAAACTCTTGTGAAGCCTGAAACTCCTTGAATTTGTCAACCAGTAGTTCTAAAATGTTCGCCATATCTTCAGGACTTCCTCTTTGTCTCCTGCAACGCAAATCCTCTGCTATAAATGCTTCGCGTTGAGAGAGATAAAATAGAAGGAAACGACCTCAGGTTCCCAGAATCAAACTTCACAGTCTCTCATGTACGAGAAACTCGGTAATTTCACGCTTGAAGTGACTGCATTATCGATTAGGAGTACCTGGGGGCTACATGGCCAGCTATTTTCACTTTGTGATAAAGTATGCCCAATATTCTTAGAACATGATCAGTAGCTTACGGTACAATTACAAGCATGATTTATGATGGCTGTCCCAGGTTATAAGACCAGTGCCTTCAACTCTCTGATAAGGTATGCCCACCGAGTTCAATAGAATCGAATAAAGTTGTGATTAAACATCGACGTTGATTTGTTCCTACCTTGGGTGTGAAATAAAGTTGTGATTAAACATCGACATTGATTTGTTCCTACCTTGGGTGTGAAATAAAGTTAGTGCTTAAACATCGACATTGATTTGTTCCAACCTTGGGTGTGAAGTAAACTTTCTTTTCGCACATAGTTTTGGGCAAACCATGGTATTTGAAGATTCGTACTTTTAAAAAGAAGCGCTTTTATCGCTGCGTACGACAGGTAACTATTGCATCCGTTTGATGCATAGGGCAATTAATTTAGTCAATAGCATATGAGAATTTTTCAAACATTTAGCTATGTCTAATCTTCATAAATTTGTATATATTTTTAAAATCTTAAAAAGTTAGTTATCTGTTTTTGTATTGGCTGTTGGGAAAAGAAGCAAACGAAAAATTAGAATTTATTAGGAAAAAATAGTAAAAATTAATTGGGAGTCATATTATAGTAAATTTCAATTTAATGTCAAGGTTTTCGCAGCCATATATGTAGTGTTTTCCAGTTAGAGTGTGCTAGCATAATCTAGAAAAATATATGGATGCTAAGGTCTTTGCAGCCATATAAGTATTGTTTTGCAACTGGAGTGTGCTAGCATAATCCAGAAAAATCTCTGGAGACTCCATGGAAGATATTGGATGAGTGACAAATTTATCAGTTTTAGGTAACACCGATGGACCTTCATAGTGCTAATCATCGTTTGTGGATTTGAGAAGAAGCTTAATCACGGAGGTAGGTAAGTAGGTATTATGCTTATAAACATCCATTTATTTTTGAAAGGTCAAATTTTTGTTTGTCAATTGCAACTTCTTATGACCCATCATCTTTGCACGAGACGAGGAATTTGATGCTTGCAGAGCTACCCTGTCAATTCTCACATTGTGCCCAAAAATTATGTATTTTTTTTCAATTCCTTAAGCGCATTGTTGGTCTCCTTAACCTCATATATCCAAATCACAAATGTATATTATCCAACATGTTAGAGTATATACTTACCGAGCTACAATTCTATATGTGGAATCCCAAATTTTGGCACTTGTTTATCCACCATAATCAATTAGGCTATCTTGGTTTAAGGAAGCCACTGTCAATTTCAAATTCGAAGGTCTTGTCAATGTCCCTGTATCATTCTTCTCAACAAGGTTACGTACATACCTCATATACCATTTGACATAACTTAACAATTAGTTTACTAGCAAACACATCTATATTAGAGTTGTCTAATTTCTTGCATCATTTTCATGGTCAAGGAAAGAGCATAAGTTGTTGAACCTTGATCTTCTCTATTGCTAAAATTGAATCCGTCATTGGGAGCACACCAAGTTCCTTACCCACAATCTATTTTGTAATGAAGATAGTTTAAGAATAGAGGCATTGATTACTTGCTATAAAAAAGGGTGACTCTAGAGAAAAAAAAAATAGCATCTTCATAGGGCATAATTTGGCCAATGTTATACCTTTGTCCCTTCTGATTCATGTACACTTGTTTATAGAAAGGGAGTGACAATAGTCTTATGTATGCTAGTAGCTAAATCAGAGATCTTCTACCTACCTCACCAAGAACTCCTTGTGTTAGATTAATCCTACTATTTGCCTTCTTCAATCTAGAAAGACGTTCAAGAAGCGTCTGCATCCATTTGCATATAAATAAGTATGACAGAGTAGGTAAAAATTGCAAAAACAATTCACTTCCATAAGCCCATTATTTCTCCCCTTAACCTCCTTTTTTTTGGTCCTCATTTTTTTTGTTTCTATGAAAAAAACCATTGTAGAACTACTCTGTCAATTGTCAAATTGTGCCAAAAAGATATTAAAAAAAAATCCACCTCCTTAAACCCATTGTTATTATCTTTCCTTAACCTCCTATTCAAGAGCCACGGTAATGGAAGTCACTATGGTAGCCAACTGGCTTCGAGAATCATTGAAATCTTACTTCCTCTTCAAATCAGTACGCTCCATCCTCCTAGACCAAAAGTTGTAGCAGCCAAGTATTAACATTTGGTTCGATTTGTACTACTCTTGCAATGTTCAACAGGCAGGTGTAATACATAATCAATGCTCACTAATTATTACACCACATGACAAGAGGAATTAGTAAACAACAAAACCCCAAAAGAAGAATCTTTACAACTCAATAGGGTTTCACAAGCAAACTTGTAGTAACCTCTTCAATACAAATGAATCTGCAAAAAAATAAAATCAATGCTTTCTGCATTGCCAATTTTGTACATATCCTGCAATGATTACATTCCATGCGATGATATCTCTTTGAGGAATTCTGTGAAACAACTCCATCTCTTTGTGTAATCTCTTGCAATAAAGAATGATGGTGCTAACAAAAATTGGAACAAAGAAAAATTTTAAATGAATGTGCTAAAGCTCATCTGACCTCCATATATACGACATCCCTAATTAATGAGTAAAAAATTGCACTCATTAAAAGATATGATGCACTTTAAAGCTTAGAGATTCCTTTAATAATTTCAAAAGATGTGGACGAAATATGAATTGATTTCACATGATCTCTCCATCTTGAGATGAAGAGAAAAGAACCTACCACAAAAGATACTTGCAAAATTAAAACATATTAGATATAAAATTGACTCAAGTTTACCAAGTCATCATTTGGTTGAAGCTACACATGATGATCTAGCAATCTCTAGCTCATCAATTAGGTGGATGTTATTTCTTAGGTTTAATTTCTCTAAAATTTTAGGGTGACTCATAAAATCTTTGAATGAAAAAATTTGTCCTCCTTGACTTAGCTCAACACCAATGTTAGTCAACTGGCCCCCCATATGATTTGCCTCTATAATGGTGGCACAAATTGAAGAGAATGACTCTAATTGCAGGCTTGGATAACAAACGACATAATTACAAATCTCTATTTAAAAATTAGTCAAGAATTTTTCATTTTTTTCTTGCAACCATTATTGTTATCCTCTTGACATCACAAAAAACAAAAAAACAACATCCAAACAAACCCAAAAAATAGAGTTTATGTGGGTAGATAATGCTTACCGACTAATTTGCCTATATAACTTCAAACTTTAAACCAATAGAATTAAAGAAATTTAAAATTTAATTATATTTATTTAGAAATTATAGTTATACTTTAATAAAATTAAAGATTATTTGGATAAGAAAAAATTATGATTTCTTATTAGTTTAAGAAAGAATTTTTAATAACTTTTTAGGGATAATTCTTTATATATAGTTTACATGGCAGGAACTAATAGCTAAACAACTAAATAAAAGATAAACCAAAATTTAAAAAAGAATAATGAAAAAATTAACATTGAAATTAATAACAAAGGGAAAAAAATAGTGAAACCAAAAAATGAACAAAGAAACAAATAGTAAGAAATAGACTAAGAAAATTAACAAGCTTAATGATAAAGGTAGATAAAAATAATAAGCTAAAATAGATAATATTAAAAAACAAATGATAACAAAGAAAGAAATAAACTATATAACTAAATAAAAAATTAAGAAAAATAAATGGGTAGTAATTCAAAAAATATGCTTAAAAGAACTTTGAAAATGGAAAGTACAAAATAGTATAAACCTATATATACCATGATATATAAAAATACCAAGAAATAATAAGAAAAATATTAAGATAATATACTATTATTTCATTAGAGAAAAATATGATATTACAATATATTAAAAATGTGAAAAATCGCAAGAAGGGGGCTAATGTGATGGAGGACTTAAAATAAAAATAGAAACCTAATAATAATGAGAATATATTATAACTATAAAAAAATAAAAAATAAAGAAAAATTAAAAAGAAGAGAAAGAAAAACTAAGAGAAGTTTTGAAAGAAATAATAAATACTAATGATATAAACACAAAATACTATTGTTCAAGGTTAGTGCACAAAGATGGGGGACCAAAAAGGGGGTATAAGATGCCACTTTTTTCCTGAAATCAGCAAACTCTGAACTTCAACAAGAAATTGAAGATAGTTAGACTCAAAATTTAAAGATGCGACAAAAACAAGAGTCGTAATACTCTAAATTTAGTTCCTAAACTACTAATTTATTTTGAAAATGGTGTAGATTAAGGCCCTCAAAAAGGGGGAGCACAAAAAGTGGTCATATTTTTTGTGAAAAAACATAACATAGTGTCTGGTGTGCTCCCCCTAAAATGTTAAATTTTTTTTAAAAAAAATTTAATTGCTCTAGTGAGAAATTAGCTAACACCACGTAGTTTATCCCAAAATTTTTTGGTAATTTTTTGATGAATTTACGAAGTGCACACATCCTGAAAACATGAAATTTTTGTGTACTCCCCCTAGAAATCATTTAAAACTAATCAAAAATCAAATTTTTATTTATTTTAAAAAGTGTGTAGAATGGAGTCTAGTTTCTAAAAATGTAATTTGTTACAAAATTCGATGAACGAGCCAAAATCTATGTCCAAAATACTACACGTTGGTTTTTTATAAAAAACGGACATACACAAAAGAAATTAGAGATGAAAAACTTAACATAATCAGAATTCAAAATAAATTATATGCTTAGATAGCTAACAGAGAGATCTACAATATCACGTCGTCTGATTTTTATGTTCTTGAGCCACGAGTAAACCAGACAAGGAGCACACAAAAAAAGATGTCATTTTTTTGTATGTTTGTTGGAAAACACATCTCAGGCCTATTTGAATCATCCAAGCCTTTGTGTTGGATCTCCAAGGCAAATCCAAGCCTTAGAATTGGTAAATTTCAATGCCTTACAAAGTGTGTGTGCCCTATAGGGTGAACACACTACTGAAATCTATGACTTCTGCCCTATGGAAGTCATAGATTTCAATAGTGCACTTGCCCTATAGGGTGCTGGGCACCCTATTTAAGTCATAGATTTAAATAGTGATGAGAAATAGTCAGAGTGAGAGCTCTCTCTCTCTCTGTCCACCTTCGTACCCTCTATATTTTCCCTTATTGCCCTCTTTCACCCCCTCTCTCTCACACACACATATGCTCTCTTCCACCTTCCTACCCTCTCTCTCTCTCTCTCTCTCTCTCTCCACCTTCGTACCCTCTATATTTTCCCTTATTACCCTCTTTCACCCCCTCTCTCTCTCTCACACACACATTTTCTCTCTCCCACTTTCTTACCCTCTATATTTTCTCTCTCCCACCTTCTTACCCTCTATATTTTCCCTTATTACCTCTCTCTCTCTCTCTCCCCTTCTCTATCTCTCCTTCCCCTTCTCTCTCTCTCTCTCTCTCTCTCTCTCACACACATCACCCTCTCTCTCTCTGACCTTCCCCGTCTCTCTCTCTCCTACTCTCCCCCTTTCCCCTTCTCTCCTACTCTCTCCATTCTCTCTCTCTCTCTCTCTCTCTCTCTCTCTCTCTCTCTCTCTCTCTCTCCCCTTCTCTCTCTCTCTCTCTCTCTCTCTCTCTCTCTCTCTCTCTCTCTCCCTTCTCTCTCTCTCTCTCTCTCTCTCTCTCTCTCTCTCTCTCTCTCTCTCTCTCTCTCTCCTACTCTCTCTCCCCTTCCCCTTCCCCTTCCCCTTCTCTCTCTCTCTCTCTCTCTCTCTCTCTCTCCCTTTTTCTTGTTTTGCATAGGGCACACGCCCTATGGTGTGCTTGTGCTATTTAAGAGTATGCATAACACTTTTCAGTTTTGCATAGGGTGCACATGCTATAGCGCGCTCACGCTATGGAAGACTAAAATAAACAGTCTTCTTTGCCAAGGATCTCATGAAAGAGGCCCACTTTTTCTGTATGCTGTTTGAGTTCTGCGTGTTATCTGACAAATATTCTTTTTTCATGGTTTGATAGTGACAAAGAAGCATATTCTATCAATTTGCACCATCTTTTTGTTTAAAAATCAACATCTAATTTTGAAAGTCAATCATTATCACCGAAATTTAGCGATTGAGGTAAGTTTTTTATTTTTTTACATGTCAAATGTGAATAAAGAGTGTTTTGGTTTATAATTGGTATGATATAGACTTGTTCAATACATAATTTGATATAATTGTAATAAATTTATATTATAATTTGTCATATTGTAAGAGGTTTATATTATAATTTGACTTATTGTTTAACATTTATATTATATTTTTAAAATTGTAATCAATTCATATGTGTAAATCATCATCATGCCAAGGAAACAAGCAAAAAATTTAACACCGAAAGAGCATGAAAGAGACAAAGAGAAGAAAAGGGAAAGAATGAGACAACTTTGTGAACAAAAAAAATTGGATACCATAGAAGAAGATTTTTCTTTGGATGAGGAACATGAAACATCAATACAAAATAAGAGAGAATTAGAGTTGGAAACAAAAAGACAACGAATGAGAAACTTGCGTGCAACAAGATAATTGAATTATGAAGATGCGGACACATCATCTATGAGTTCCCAAGTTGAAGAGACATCATCATCCAATGTTGGAGGCACACCAATGTATCATGTTGAAGGCACACCATTGTCTCCTTTTGAAGGTGTGGGCACACCCTTGTATCATGTTGAAGGCACACCATTGTCTACATCCCAAGGTGTACGTACCCCCTTGTATCATGTTGAAGGCACACCATTGTCTATATCCCAAGGTGTAGGCACAACATCGTCTCATGTTGAAGGCACTCAAGATGGTACGCAATTCACACATAATATTTTTGATGCTCCTAGAATTATTTATAGAAAGCCAAAATATTTGATTGATATTGATATTAACATTTTGCAAGCAATGCCTGACAAGATTCCCAAGCATACTTGTCAAAGAAATGCTAATTGTATTTGGAGATCATTTTTTGAGAATTTAAACATGACAAGAAGATGTCAACTATTTGTTGAAATGATGAGAAATCTCAAATTTAGGCCCATCATGAAGATTCTTGGGCTAAGAACAATGGATGATTCAAGTTAAAAATCTATTGTAAAGAATCTAATGACTGCATATGAGAGTGTGGGTTCTACATCACACACGAAAGATAGTAATGTCACACGACATGTACTTACATCAACGATAGTAAGCACTCAAATGAAGAAATCTTGACTCATTAGAAAGACAAGAAAAATATTGAAAATAAGTAGAAAGTCTCCAATGAGAGCCCTGGGAAGGCGTCAAAGAGTGGAAGATTCAAATAGCAATGAGTTATGGGCATTTTCCGGTAGACTACCACAAAAAGATAAAGTAATTGTTGAAGCTTTGAAATATTTGATTGAAGAATTTTGGAAGAATAATACACGGGTATCTCCTAATCAAAGAGATGTTGTAAGGAGGATTGGTAGTTAAATTCTTGTTCCACATCCAAAATATTTTTTGGATTCAACTCAAACACAATTCTTTGCAAAATTTATGCATATGTATCCTCAAATTAAAATTAGTTAGAGATATTTTGAAATGTGTAAACCTTTTTATGTGAAGATAAATCACACACGCACAACTTGTTGTTGTAGGGTACATATTGAATTTTCTAACCATTTTGAAACTTATAGGAATATATGTGTAGATTTGCACTCTAACAATGTTTTGCAGGATTGTAACATAAATATCCCACCTAGAATTTCAAGGGAATTAATATCTACCATTTTATGTGAAATTGTGGATGGTTAACAATTTTATAAGCTCTCATGCTTGAATGGTACATGCATTGATTGCGGAGGTTTGCGACATTTGCCAATTTGTCAACATATGGAGAGTACGCATGCAATCGGTAATGAAATAGTGGAAAATTTGAAAAATATAAGACCGTGACATACAATCTAAAAGATGGAAAAGAGGCTAAAAGATGTGATTTAGTAATTGAAAAAATTCCAACGTATCAGTTCATGGACATTTTTTGTAAAAAATTTATTTATGAGTATGCAAGGCATACACATAGAGCATGATGGTTGGATATGCAATTCAAGTTGTGCAAGGACACATTCCCACTTGATGCCATTGTTTCAATTGTGGACTTTGCAGAGAACTACACACTACAACCACATAATGAGGTGCAAGCAAAGTATTACAACTCTCAACAGGTTGCTATATTTGTTCATATAGCATTCATGCATGCACCAGACAGTACAAAGGAGAACAGGAAGATATTGGGGGAGTATCATTTTTATATTAGCGATGATCGCTCACATTCTAAAAAGTTTGTACATGGTTACTTTCAACTATTTTATGGTCATTTGACAAATAGGTGCATAAAGTATCATCGACATATCATATGGTCAGATAATTGTGCATCACAATTCAAGAATTCTTAGATGTTTTATTGGTTGTGTAGGATGCATAAGATTACTAGAATTCAATATATGTGGAATTTCATGGAGGCCAGTCCTAGAAAGGGAGAGCACGATGGTCCAGGTGCATGTATTAAAAGAGCCTTAGTAAGTGAAGAATTAAAGTACAAAGAGAAAGTAACATTGTCAAATGCAGGATGTATTGTCCAGTGGTGTAATGCTACAATGGGTCCAGGTAATGAAGGTGAGTCTATGATTCGTATATTTTTTTGGTTGATGGATGAAACTAACATTGCAACATATGAGGATTGTTGTACATTGATAGGATCGAGTGAGCTACAATCTTTTAGAAGTTGTAATGCAGGTTCATGGAGTATCCACACATGACATATGGTGTGCTTTTGTTCATCACGTGTAGATGAAGATTAGGATGGGTGTGAGTCAAAGGAATGGGTTGATGAATGGTATACACATATTTTGAGTCCACTTGCCTCCTATCATCCCCATGAATCACTACAATAGATGGAAATGGAATCATCCATTGACTTTGATCGCTTATTTGATCTAGTACAACCAGGTAAAATTTTTCACATACAAATAATCTCAAATTTAGTACTTTATCATAAATATTCAGTAAACTAATGTCTTCATTATGTTTATATCATTGCAGGCCATGTTTTTGCTATTATTGCACCTGAAGACAATGAAGAAGGGATAGATTATTATTTGTGTTGTTGTGTTAAGGCAAAAATTTTTTTGGATCACTCAGTTATCAATGGTGAAGAATTAGAATACCCTAGTATAGGAGCAGTGGTTGTAATTGGTACATGGCTTAGATGGTATGCTGTGAAGAACCTTAGGTTGTGGTTGTTCGAGGATTGGGAGACACACAGAAAGATTCTTGATTATTCAAACCTCGTCGTTGCATCAAATGTCCACTTAATTAGATATGGGGGAAGACTGCATAATAAAACTCTTTGGAAGGTTCGTGAGTCAGACCACAAGGCAATACTTGAGACAATCAAGGGTAGGGCAGATCCAATTGGTTCATTGGACTAAATGGAGATACAAAATATTGTAATGTCAAATTTATATAGCACTGTAAATTGGGTGGACTGCAAATTGCTCATGCATTACCCTGTATGTATAACGGGAAGTTTGTAAGATTTAATGACAACCTTTCTCTTCTATTTTTTGGGGCAATACTGGAGGTTTTCTCTACTTAGCTCTTTCCTTCGGTGCCCCTATTGAGCTGAGTTGTAAAAATATTTCTCATTATTAATAAAAAAACTTTATGATGTTATGCCAATGACTTGTAGGCACATAATACTTGGAAGACCATGTAAGAGCCTTAAGGAACCAACTCAATTCAAGGATGCACGATCTCATTTCCTTTCCAACTTCTCCCTCTCTAAAATGGAAGGTTTACATTTTGGTTTATCCAGATAGTGTACCCTCCTAGGCCACCTAGTGTACTATAGCCTTACTTCCTTCAGAAGCAGCATGCCTAGCCAGCTCTCCAAGCAGAGGAAACTTGATAGCAGTCTCAATTTCTTTGGAGGAAAGTATCACGATCTTGTTATATTTCAGCAGAGAAGTAGCCTCACGAGTAATCTTATCAAAAATATCAATCATAAAGCTCTCCATGATATCCATGGCAGCACTGGATATTCCCTTAGAGGGATGCACTTGTTTCAACACCTTGTATATAAACCTATTGTAACTTTCTACACTTCTCTTCCTCTTCTTCTTCTTATTCTCAAATTTCATGGCTTTGACTGTTGAATCCTTTGTGGACTTGAACATCACTTTCTTTTCTTTTCGCTACTTTGGAGAAGCCTTTACTTCATTCTCTCCTTTCATACCATCTTCTTTAATAGTTGTGGAAGCCCTAGATGCTTTTGGAGTCATGGATTTTATGCTTGTATGAACAACTGACTGGAATTTTTTGCAGGTTAAGTTTCTTAGAATTCTCAAATACACAGGTATGGGATTGGATTGTATACAAGGCTTGATTTAAATCATTCTTTGTGGGTAATTAAGAGCATACGTACAAGGATTTTTCACCGGCTCCCAATATCTTTTAAAGAGATTGTGGGCTTGTGTGGAACTGAATGTTGTGTACCTTTTATGGATTTTGGTCCTATGTTGTTGTGTTGGGAGGGATGGAATTTAATGCAAGAGAATTTTTGGGCAAATGGTTTTGTTTGTGAGATATCAAATCAATAATTTTTTGAGATTTGAAATGGGTAGGAGTATTTATGAGCAAGTTGGGTCGATGATTTTAGTTGACATGTATTGTAAATAGTGATATATTTGAAATTATTTAATTAATTAGTATTTGTGTTATTTATTTATTTGATGGAGTTTTCATTCATTAAGTCATATGTTAAATTTTTTTAGGACATGAATTCTAGTTCATTGTTTTTTTTAAAAAATGTTAGAGGATTGTATTCAATAAGACTTGATTCTTAGTGGGTTCATTAAGAATCATTTAACTTCACTAAACCAAGGGGTCATATCTTGAAGCTCGTATGCAGTAGCATCAAGCCATCAAGTGCTATGGGACCATGTTGTCGGGGCCTACAATAGCCTATCTCAGTTTTCAGATATTCAATTGAATTTAAAGTTGGCAACACATTCTTGCTCGATGTCAGAACTCAAAGTGTTTTGCAAATCAAACGGCCAACGTTGTGTATCTTTCCAACTGTTGGTCGTAGCATTGAACCATCTGTTCCAAGAGCTCTGAATGACTGGGTAAATGCTAGTGGAAACCTTGTTTGTCACACATAGTCATTTGAACGCCGTAGATGACTCTGGGTCGAAGTGTCCGTCAAGGTCCCTTCAGCATGAAATTAGCAATCTTTATGGGGTCATATCTCAGAGCTCATGTGAGGGAGCATCGATCCATTAGGTGCTATGGGACTGTGTTGTCGGGGCCTACAATAGCATGTCTCAGTTTTCAGAGATTCAAGTTCGTTTAAATTTGGCAACACATTATCGGTCAATGTCAGAACTCGCAGTGTTCCTCAGTTCAAATGACCAACATTGCATATCTTTCCAACTGTCGGTCTTAGCATCAAACTGTCTATTCCAATAGCTCCGAATGGCTGGGTAAACGCTAGTGGAAACCTCATTCACCACACACAGTCATTTGAATGCCGTCAACGACTCTGGGTTGAAGTGTCCCTCAAGGTCCCTTCAACATGAAATCAGTGATCTTTACAGGGTCATATCTCAGAGCTCGTATGGGGTAGCATCGATCTATGAGGTGGTATAGAACCATGTTACTGAGGCCTACAATAGCCTGTCTCAGTTTTTAGAGATTCAAGTTCATTTAAATTTGGCAACACATTCTCTGTCAATGTCAAAACTCACAGTATTCCTCAGTTCAAATGGCCAACATTGTGTATCTTTCAAACTGACGGTCATAGCATCGAACTGTCTATTCCAACAACTTTGAATGGCCAAGTAAACGCTAGTGGCAACCTCATTCACCACACACAGTCATTTGAACACCATCGATGACTTTGGGCCAAAGTGTCCCTCAAGGTCCCTTCAGCATGAAATCAATGATCTTTACAGGGTCATATCTCGGAGCTCATGTGAGGTAGCATTGATCTGTCAGGTGCTTCGGGACCGTGTTGTCGGGGCCTACAATAGCATGTCTCAGTTTTCAGATATTCAAGTTCATTTAAATTTGGCAACGCATTCTCGGCTGATGTCGGAACTCACAGTGTTCCTCAGTTCAAATGACCAACGTTGTGTCTCTTTCCAACCATCGGTCGTAGCATCAAACTATCTATTCCAACAACTCTGAATGGCCGAGTAAATGCTAGTAGCAACCTTGTTCGCTACACACAATCGTTCGAACTCCACTGACGACTCCGTGCCAAAGTGTCCCTCAAGGTCCCTTCAACATGAAATTGATGACCTTTACAGGGTCATATCTTGGAGCTCGTGTGAGATAGCATCAATCTGTTAGGTGTTTCGAGACCATGTTATCGGGACCTACAATAGCCTATCTTAGTTTTCATAGATTCATGTTCATTTAAATTTGGTAACACATTCTCAGTCGATGTCAGAACTCACAGTGTTCCTCAGTTCAAACAGCCAATGTTGCGTATCTTTCCAACCGTCGATCGTAGGATCGAATCATCTATTCCAATAACTCCAAATGGCCAGGTAAACACTAGTGGCAACGTCATTCACCACACATAGTCGTTTGAACGCTGTCGATGACTCCGGGCTGAAGTGTCCCTCAAGGTCCCTTCAACATGAAATCAGTGATCTTTACGGGGTCATATCTTAGAGCTCGTGTGAGGTAGCATCAATATGTCAGGTGCTACAAGACCATGTTGCCGATGCCTACAATAACCTGTCTCAGTTTTTAGAGAATCAATTTCAATTAAATTTGGCAACACATTCTTGGTCGATGTCAGAACTCAAAGTGTTCCTCAGTTCAAATGGCCAACGTTGCGTATCTTTCCAACTATCGGTCATAGCATCGAACCATCTATTCTAACAGCTCCAAATGGTCAGGTAAACACTAGAGGAAACCTTGTTTGCCACACATAGTCATTCGATCCACGCCGACAACTCCAGGCCAAAGTGTCCCTCAAGGTTCCTTCAGCATGAAATCAATGATCTTTACGGGGTCATATCTTGGAGCTCGTGCAAGGTAACATCGATCCGTCAGGTGCTACGGGACTATGTTGCACGGGCCTATAATAACTTGTCTCAATTTTTTGAGATTCAATTTTGTTTAAATTTGGCAACACATTCTCGGTTGATGTCAGAACTCAAAGTGTTCCTTAGTTCAAATGGCCAACATTGCATATCTTTCCAACCATCGATCATAGTATCAAACCATCTATTCCAATAGCTCTGAATAGCTGGGTAAATGCTAGTGGCCACCTCTTTCACGACACACAGTCATTCATTCCCCACCGACTACTCCGGGCCGAAGTGTCCCTCAAGGTCCCTTCAACATGAAATGAGCGATCTTTACGGGGTCATATCTTAGAGCTCATCTAAGGTAGCATCAATCCATTAGGTTCTATGGGATCGTGTTGTCGGGACCTACAATAACCTATCTCAGTTTTCAAAGATTCAATTTCATTTAAATTTGGCAACACATTCTCGGTTAATGTCAGAACTCAAAGTGTTTCTCAATTCAAATGGCCAATGTTGCGTATCTTTCCAACCGTCGGTCGTAGCATCGAACCATCTATTCCAAGAGCTTTGAATGACCAGATAAATGCTAGTGGCAACCTCATTCACCACACACAATTGTTTGATCCCCATTGACGACTCCAGGCAGAAGTGTCCCTCAAGGTCCCTTCAGCATGAAATCAATGATCTTTACAGGGTCATATCTCGGAGCTTGTGCTAGGTAGCATCAATCCTTCAAGTGGTATGGGACCATGTTGTTGGGGCCTATAATAACCTGTCTCAGTTTTCAAAGATTCAATTTAGTTTAAATTTGGCAACACATTCTTGGTCGATGTTAGAACTCAAAGTGTTCCTTAGTTCAAATGGCCAATGTTGCGTATCTTTCCAATCATTGGTTGTAACATCAAACTATCTATTCCAATAGCTCTAAATGGCTGGTAAATGCTAGGGGCAACCTCGTTCACCACACACAGTCATTTGATCCCCACCGATGACTCTGGGCTGAAGTTTCCCTCAAGGTCCCTTCAGCATGAAATCCATGAACTTTACAGGGTCATATCTCAGAGCTCGTGCAAGGTAGAATCAATCCATAAGGTGATATGAGACCATGTTGCCGGGGCCTACAATAACCTGTCTCAGTTTTTAGATATTCAATTTTGTTTAAATTTGGCAACACATTCTCGGTTGATGTCAAAACTTAAAGTGTTCCTTAGTTCAAATGGCCAACGTTGTGTATCTTTCCAACCATCATTCGTAGCATCAAACCGTTTGTTCCAATAGCTCCGAATGGCCAGGTAAAAACTAGTGGCAACCTCATTCGCTACACATAGTCATTCGATCCCCATTGACAACTCCGGGCCGAAGTGTCCCTCAAGGTCCCTTCAACATGAAATCATCGATCTTTACGAGGTCATATCTCAAATCTCATGCAAGATAGCATCGATCTATTAGGTACTATGGTAATGTGTTATCGGGGCCTATAATAACCTATCTTGGTTTTCAGAGATTCAAGTTTGTTTAAATTTCGGAACACATTCTCAGTCAATGTTAGAACTCAAAGTGTTCATCAGTTCAAATGGCCAATGTTGCATATCCTTCCAACCATCGTTCGTAGCATTGAATCATCTATTCCAATAGCTTTGAATGGTCGGGTAAACGCTAGTGGCAACCTCATTCTCCACACACAGTCATTCGATCCCCGTCAATGACTAGGGCAAAGTGTCCCTCAAGGTCCCTTCAGCATGAAATCATCAATCTTTACTGGGTCATATTTCGAAGCTCATGTGAGGTAGCATCTATCCGCTAGGTGCTATGAGACCATGTTGTCGAGGCCTACAATAACCTGTCTCAGTTTTCAGAGATTCAAGTTCATTTAAATTTGACAACATATTCTTGGTTGATGTTAGAACTCAAAGTGTTCCTCAGTTCAAACGGCCAATGTTGCATATCTTTCCAACCGTCCATCGTAACATCAAATCATCTGTTCCAAAAACTTGGAATGGCCATGTAAATGCTAGTGGTAACCTCATTCACCACACACACTCATTCGATCCCCATCGATGACTCTGGGCCAAAGTGTCCCTCAAGGTCTGATGCAATCAAGGATGGAGACTCCAATGAAGGACTGTCCAAACCTTGCAGCCAACATCAACACAACAAGAAACCAGATCTGAAAGAAAATAGATATCTTTATTCATCAACTAACTGATTACAAGCAATGTGCCAGGTTGTAAGGCCTTGCCGGTTATGGCCAATTACAATGCAAGAAACAGTTCTACAAGATCACAAAGGATCCAACACACTTCTCCTCACCCTTAGCTAGCCCAGGTCTACAACACAACATGACACTGGTAGGCACTCCAAGAAGAATCTAAACTTGTACCCACAGGTCACCAAGCAATCTTCTTGTTCCTAAGCCCGCAAGCTACTAACTCTGCCTTCATAGATCTATCACTATCTGCTACTTCCCTACTCCTACCCAAACAACTACCCAAACATCTTAAATACTAATCCAAGCCACAAGTTGACCAGCTGGATCAAACAATTAAATCCCTAAAGCCAGTCGGCTCCCAAAAGATACAAATATTAAATGTCAAACATTAGTCGACTCATAAATAAATTCACAATTATTAAATTCTCCAAGTCAGCCTCCAGATCTACATAGGAGAATGAAACATGCTAGATCTAGGTCTTCACACATCCAACGGTCAATCCATAACTTGAGAAACACAACCCAGATTAAATGCATCAATCGGCCAAGCCAATTCACCAAGAACATCTGCCGGTAAGCCAAACTACCGAGCGCCAAGAAATATAAGCATCGCCAAGCACCAAAACTACCGAGTCTCCTTTAATGACCGAGCTCCCTTCAGCGATCGAGTCCCCAAGCGATCGAGCCACTTCAGTGACTAAGCAACAAACATAGACACTGAGACCCCATCAGTAACGAAGCACTGAGCAACAAAACACCTAATCACCGAGTGACCAGCCTCCACCGAGATCCACCAGAACTTCCATCTGAGAATCACCACCAAGACCACCGAGCTCCATCGGTGAAGCAAAGCATGCTTTGACCAAGAACTGTCATCCAAATAACCGAGTTAAACCACAGCTTTACCGAGCTCATCCACCTCCTTGATCAAGTACTAGAAAATCATGAGGAACTGAACAAGAAGTCAAGATGCCACTGCATCAGACTCCCGGGGTACAAAGAAAAGTGTGTCCCACACTTTCTCACCAAAGGGAACATCTGAACAACACCAACTCCACTTCATCTTCACCAAAGGTTTCCATTTAGTCACCGGAAAGAGAACCAATCTGCAACCCAACCAATCACCATGTCCAACATCCAGAACAAACTGAACTTTCCACTCTCCACCGAGTATCAAGTCTACATCCCATCTCAAAATCCCATCACCAAACTTATCACTGTCAACCAACAAATCAAGTCTGCAACCAGAAAACAACATCAGCATCTCAACACCGAATAGAAATAGGTCGGTAACACCAACATTAGGAAGGTGTTCAGCAATAGGAAACTCTTCACTAACAACAACCTGATCAAACACAACTAGATGCTCTGTAATTTCCATGTCAGGCACAACCGACTGAACATGAAAACTAATCTCTTCAATAACAACCTGATCCAACACAACCAGATGCTCTGCAATATCCATGTTAGGCACAACTGACTGAACATGAAAATAAACCTTCTCTCCAACCTCAACAAGGTCAACAACATCGTCGGCAATTAAAAGTAACTTAGCAACAAGCACAAGTTGCCCTACAAGTTACATGTCAAACTCCATCAACTGAACATCAAAACCAATTTCACAACCTCTTCAACCTCCGAACTGTCATAGAAAACCTTGTCAAGATGTCTTCTCTCACGAACCAGTCTATGAACCGGCCAAACAACTTTCCTCTGGATCGACATGCTCCAACTCTGGTAAGCTCTACAAAGCTCAACAACACTTTCTCTCACAAGGTTCTTAACTCAATTCTCCATGCGGTTCAACAAATCTACTTCCAATCGAGCAAATCTCTCAAAAATCACATCACCAAGGTCCAATCCTCTCAGAGACATCTCCAAAGATCTTTGAAAACCTTCTGCAACAAACCCTAATACCGACCACCTTGTGACAACCTCCAAGTTGTATGCAAGTCAGATCACAACCTGCCACCTCGCATGAACAACTAGGGCAAGATTTCACAAGTTCAATGTCACGAATCTGCAACTCAGATTGTGCACAATCTCCTCAACAAGATCAACTTCGCAAGATCAGCCTTGCTAGGTCAAACTTCTGCTCTAACAAGATCAAAATCTCGCTCTGATACCACCTGATGCAGTCAAGGATGGAGACTCCAATGAAGGACTGTCCAAACCTTGCAGCCAACATCAACACATCGGAAATACACAACAAGAAACTAGATCTGAAAGAAAATAGATATCTTTATTCATCAACTAACTGATTACATGCAATGTGTCAGGCTGTAAGGCCTTGCCGGTTACGGCCAATTACAATGCAAGAAATAGTTCTACAAGATCATAAAGGATCCAACACACTTCTCCTCACCCTCAGCTAGCTCAGGTCTGCAACACAACAGGACACTGGTAGGCACTCCAAGAAGAATCTAAACTTGTACCCGCAGGTCACCAAGCAATCTTCTTGTTCCTAATCCCACAAGCTACTAACTCTACCTTCACAGATCTACCACTATCTGCTACTTCCCTACTCCTACCCAAACATCTTCTTAAATACTAATCCAAGCCACAAGTCGGCTGGATCAAACAATTAAATCCCCAAAGCCAGCCAGCTCCCAAAAGATACAAATATTAAATGTCAAACATTATTCGGCTCATAAATAACTTCACAATTATTAAATTCTCCAAGTTGGCCTCCAGATCTACATAGGAGAATGCAACATGCTAGATCTAGGTCCTCACATGTCCAACAGTCAATCCATAACTTGAGGAATACGACCTAGATTAAATGCATCAGTCAGCCAAGCCGATTCACCAAGAACATCCATCAGTAAGCCAAACTACCCAGCGCCAAGAAATATACTGAGCAACCACACAAACTGAGCTCTCCAAGCATTATCAAGCACCACAAGCATCGCTGAGCACCAGAACTGTCGAGTCTCCTTTAATGACCAAGCCCCCTTCAGCGACCAAGTCCCCAAGTGACCGAGCCACTTCAGTGACCGAGCAACAGACATAGACACTGAGACCCCATCGGTAACCGAGCACCGAGCAACAAAATACCTAGTCATCGAGTGACCAGCCTACACTGAGATCCACCAGAACTTCCATTTGAGAATCACCACCAAGACCATCGAGCTCTATGAAGCAAAGAAAGCTTTGACTAAGAACTATCATCCAAATAACTGAGTAAAACCACAGCTTGACCGAGCTCATCCACCTCCTTGACTAAGTACCAAAAAATCATGAGGAACCGAACAAGAAGCCAGGATGCCACTGCATCAAGGTCCCTTCAGCACAAAATCAGTGATTTTTATAAGGTCATATCTCAGAGCTCGTGTGAGGTAGCATCGATCCGCCAGGTGCTACAGGACCGTGTTGTCGAGGCCTATAATATCTTGTCTCAGTTTTTAGAAATTCAACTTCGTTTAAATTTGGAAACACATTCTTGGTCGATGTAAGAACTTGCTATGTTCCTCAGTTCAAACGGCCAACATTGCGTATCTTTCAAACCATCGGTCATAGCATCGAACCGTCTATTCTAAAAACTTTGAATGGTTGAGTAAATGCTAGGGGAAACCTCATTCAGCACACACATTCATTTGAACGCCGTCGACGACTCCGGGCTGAAGTCTCCCTCAAGGTCCCTTTAACATGAAATCAACTATATTTATGGGATCATAAGTCAAAGCTCGTACGAGGTAGCATCAATCCGTCAAGTGCTATGAGATCGTGTTTTTGAGGCCTACAATAACCTGTCTCAAATTTCTAAGATTAAAGTTCATTTAAATTTGGCAACACATTCTCAGTCAATGTCAGAACGCATAGTGTTCCTCAGTTCAAACGACCAACATTGCATATCTTTTAAACTGTCGGTCGTAGCATTGAACCGTTTGTTCCAACAACTTTGAATGACTGGTTAAACACTAGGGGAAACCTCGTTCACCACACAGTCCTTCAAACACCAATGACGACTCCGGTCTAAAGTGTCCCTCAAGGTCCCTTTAGCATGAAATCAGTGATCTTTACATGGTCATATCTCGGAGCTCGTGCAAGGTAGCATTGATCTGTCAGGTGTTATAGGACCATGTTGCCGAGGCTTACAATACCCTATCTTGGTTTTTAGAGATTTAAGTTTGTTTAAATTTGACAACACATTCTTGGTCGATGTTAGAACTCACAGTGTTCCTTAGTCCAAACAGCCAATGTTGCATATCTTTCAAACCATCGGTCATAGCATCGAATGGTTTGTTCCAATAGCTCTGAATGGTTGGGTAAATGCTAGGGGCAACCTCATTCAGCACACACAGTCGTTCAAACATCACTGATGACTCCAGGTTGAAGTGTCCCTCAAGGTCCCTTCAGCATGAAATCAATGATCTTTACATGTTCATTTCTTAGAGCTCGTGCAAGGTAACATTGATTCGTTAGGTGCTATGGGACTATGTTTCCTAGACCTAAAATAGCCTGTCTCAGTTTTCAAAGATTCAAGTTCGTTTAAATTTGGCAACACATTCTCGGCCGATGTTAGAACTCATAATGTTCCTTAGTTCAAACAGCCAACATTGTGTATCTTTCAAACCATTAGTCGTAGCATCAAACCATCTATTCCAATAGCTTTGAATGGCCAGATAAATGCTAGGGAAAACCTTATTCGGCACACACAGTCATTTGAATGCCGCCGATGACTTCGGGCCAAAGTGTCCGTCAAGGTCCCTTCAGCATGAAATCAGTGATCTTTATAGGGTCATATCTCAGAGTTCATGCAAGGTAGCATCAATCTATCAGGTGCTACATGATCGTGTTGTTGAGGCCTACAATAGCCTGTCTCGGTTTTCAGAGATTCAAGTTTGTTTAAATTTGGCAACACATTCTCAGTTGATGTCAGAACTCAAAGTGTTCCTTAATTCAAACAACCAACATTGCATATCTTTCAAACCGTCAGTCGTAGCATCAAACCGTCTATTCCAACAGCTTTGAATGGTCGGATAAATGCTTCTGACAACCTTTTTGGTACACATAGTCATTTGAACGTCGTCGACCACTCCGGGACGAGCAGTAGGATGAGTGCAAATATGTATTTAGATGCAAAAGGGCTTGTGGTCCACTTTGAAATTTGATAATGTATTTGGATCATGGAATGTTATTTGGATCATGTATTGATCATATTGTAACCCAATCTTAAATGTAAGCCTTAAAGGCACTGAGAAGCCTAAAAGGTACCTAGGGGTCACTATGAATGGTTATGTATTGATCCTAGGTTAGGGGTTGATGGAAATAACCTATAAGGGTCTATAAATATGTACTAAGGCCATTAGAGCCTTTACCCAGTGTTAAAAGCACTAAATGTGAACAATCTTGTAAATTGCCTATATTGGCAATATAAGTCAAATAGGGCTTAATTGGAGTTAGTAGGGGTTAGTAGGAAGTATAAGTTAGTTTGGTTTGTAAAGGTTGTCTCTAAACCTTTTATAAGTAGTTAGAGTGGGCAAAGGGTGTTGGGTTGTTGAGTTGACAACTTTTGTTGTCAACTTGACAACTAATTCTAGTGTTTGTCATTAACAATCAGTCAGTTAGGGGACAGTTAGAAGTTAGTTTGCAGGTTCCAGTCTGTCTTTTGGAAGATTAGAGTCTTTTTGGAAGGGATCCACGTGAGTGGACAGGGCAAGAATGTTGTTGATTTGAAATGGATCGAGTTTGTATTAGCTTGAATCAATAAAATCAAAATTTCTCTGCACATCTATATTCCACTAGCCCATGGGTACAGTCAACAACAGTGAGCTGTTGTACTTGATCTAAATGTGATCCTTGTTTGGTTTGATGTAAGAACATTTATTTTCATTTGTTTTGACTTGGCTATAATATCTTTTCATTACCTTCATCACTGACAACACCAAGCATTTAACTGGTTTATTGACAGTGACTGGTACAGGGGTACAGTCAGCAACTAAGGGACCCCGCAATACTATAACCACAGGACCCTGAAACATCAAGGAAAAACAAAACAACTTCCTTCAAATGAGCCAAGGCAGTAATACTGAGCATCTCAATGGTGTTCTTGTCCTCCAAGGGGTGGTTTAAAATACCAGGGGTATCAATAACCTGATACCTCAAGTACTTATCAGTATGCCTAACAAATAGAGACTTAGTAGTAAAAGAATAAGGTTGCACATCCACATCCGCCCTAGTAATCTTATTAATAAAAGAACTCTTGCCAATATTAGGGTACCCACAGATCAAAATAGGCCTAGTATTGGGGTCAATAGACGACAACCTTGCCATATGTTGCCTCACTTGTTCGAGGTCATGTCTTTATATTGTGATTGTCCCGTGGAACATGGAACACACCAATAATATAAATGTTTGATTCCACGTGATCTTGGATAGGTTGTGACGTAGAAATATTGCCTTATATTATATTTATACATATCTGCATTCATTTCATTACTTTTGTTATTATTACAGTCAAGGAATTGATTGTTATTGAGGATAGTGACTGACATTTGTAGCAAAGTCAGCAAGTTAAACATACATCAATAAACATACAAGCATAACTATAAGGCATGGAAAATTTACAAAGCATAAGACATCCACATAAACATAAATTAGTATACATCAATACACCAAACACATGAATTGCATACCTAAAACATAAAAAAAAATATTCGTAGGGCATAAAGCCAAATATATATGTCCAATAATGTCATACATTGAATATATTGAATACAGTTAAACTAACTTCCTCAAAGCCAAATAGATGTACAACGTATCACTTATACAATATACAAAAAATAGGTCCACTAATGCCATATAGGTATACAATCCATATCCCTAATTTAGTCCTTTCCCACTAGGGGAAGAAAACAAATCTCGAGCTATCTTCGATTGTTGCATCGATGGAGATGCAGTGGATGCTATAGTCTTCCGAGTGCGCTCACTTGTCCTCCTGTCTAGACTCTTCTGTAGCTCGAGCTGATAAAAAAAAAATTAAGCATCAATAACTAATATACATCAAAATTGAATTATACAATGACATAAAATTGAATATTAGCTTACCGCTAGCAAATAGTCACTATGTTTGAATCCACCAAAGGCGCATGCTAGCAATCTGGAGTAATAAGTCCCTACAGCAATGATAAAAAAAATAATTAAAATACATACATGAATATCATTATAAAATTCAATACAAACGATTAAAATAACAATTAAAATTAAGTGATCTCTTTCATACCTCAGTCAGTGCTTCAAAACTAGCTACTGTTGCAGCTACTCCACGATCCAAAGTATCACGAACAGAAGGAGGAGTCTTTGATGTCAATAACTGAAAATGAAACAAAAAAAGTATTATGCAGTTATCAAGATTACATTTATGTTTTACAACCCTACTAATGAGTAAATGATACCTCTGTGAAGGTTCCATCGCGTCCTTCGGTGTGTGGTGTTGATGTCGAAGCTCCAAAATTCAACTAGTGCACATGTACATGGAAAATTATAAGATAACCATTCATATAAGAACGTACTACTGACATGTTAATTATAATGCATTATTACATATATACCTATGGACTCAATGGTGACGTCACAAAGCCAGGTGAAAGAATGTGATCACCATGCCTCTGGATTTTGATGATAATTTGTCTAGTAATTTAGTTATTCATTCATTTATTAATTAAATATAATCAAGTAAATCAAATTAACATGCAAATAAAGATACCTCAAGGAAAGTGGCACGATGCCCTTCACTGTCTGTTGTGAACATAGATGGTCCACCAATGAACGTCTAATGCACATGCACAATAAGTTATGATACAATTATTTATATAATTACATAATAATCAAATATATTAATTAAATTTTTTTATTTGATACATACTTGTGGAATTGACGACGATGTGTAGAAGGGGACATGAGGATCATTGCCATTGCCACCGCCACTGACACTCTTGCCTTGAATTTTCATCATAATCAATAGATACTAAATTAATTAGTTATTCTTTTATAAATAAAATATGATCAAAGCAATTTAATAAACTTGGAAATATTTACCTGTGTGTCAATGCCAAATGTCATATTTAGAAAACTATCAATCATCATTCTAGGATCCTCTTTCTCTCTCTTGACAGTACCAAATGTGCACAAGCATCCACATGACCGACAAATATGCCCCCTTGAAGATTGACCATGGTCACCCTCAACTAAAGGAGTGGCACACTGAATGAGAGTCTGTGTCAGAGCAGTAATCGTGCCTAGTGTGTCCACCTCTACATGTACCTTCACAACGGAAGGAATAGTAACATGATCCACCTGTGGCTTGCCAATAGGAACCCTAGGTGCGTTAGGGTCATGATGTGCCCCCGCTCTATCAAATGATGGCCCCCCTCCTCTACTCTGAGAATCTAGATATTTAAAATAATTTGGCACCTCCTTGAGTACAAACTCAAAATAGAGTTTCCTCAAGAAATATATAGGAACCTCATGATTGTTACAGGGAGGCAAATCAAAGATCATCCACCATCTCTCCCAAAAATTGTTTTTAATGTCTTGATTTAAGCACCAATAAATTAGGAACTGCCTTGTTGTAGTTCTAAGAATATCTGTGTCCCCTGGTTTTTTAAATAGCTTGCAAATGTCATCTTTTGTGATTTTTTTCTTTTTTATGTCCGCATAAGATAATTTATTTGCATAATATTATTTTTGTTCTTCTCTTTTATCCCGCCATAAATTAATTTGCCCACTAACTGAGCTTACATGGGTCAAGATTTCTTCCAATGATTCCGCAAGTCTTTCCCTTCCAAGATTTGTACCACTAGAATCTTTTAACCTCGTAATTAAAGATTCTAATTCTTTTTTCCCTCTTTCAATTTGGTTCATCAAATTTTCTTGTGTTCCAGGAGGAGGTTTCTTGATTGGTGGAGACAATTGAGGTTCATTTTCTTGGTTATTTTCTTCATTTGTTTCCTCATGAGGAGATAGAGGGTTTGGTAAAGGGTTTAGTTGAGGGAGATTATTTCTTCCTGACAATTAAAAAAACTAGATTTTAAAATCTTAATTACACACAAATTTTAACAAAACAAATTGGTACAAAATTGAATTTTTAAAATAAATAAGAGGCAGGGCTGTAAAAACACTTACCTCTTCTTCTGGATAAAACTTGATGACACCGTGGAGCCATTTGATGGATGAATGAATGAAAACTATAGATTCAACAACCCAAACAAGACTGTGTACACGCTTGGGAAGGCTCCTTTTGCTGCAAACGTGGGTTTATGGAAAGCAAAATGAGTTTTCCAACCTACAGCAAACATTAAATAGTGTTTTTTCAAAGTGCGTACACGCTATAGGGCGCATGCGGTATGCTTTAGATTGCCCAAGGCTTGGGCAATCCCAGCCATAGGGCGTGCACCCTATAGGGTGCACGGCCTTTAGTACGTATGCACTATGCTCGATGGGGGACCAAAAAGCAGAGTGGCACCTTTTTGGTCCCCCATCTTTGTGCATATACCCTAAAAAAATAACAAACATAGTAAGACAGGTTGGGCATTGGGTTGGGCTAGGACGCATGGATACTCTAGTGCAACAAAATAATAATAATAAGAGTAGGAGAAATAGTAGCAGTAGCAACTATGGTGGTGGTGGTGATGATGGTGTTGGTAGTAGTAGCAGTAGCAGTAATGGTGGTGGTAGTAGTGGTTGTGGTCGTGGTTGTGGTAGTAGTAGTAGTGGTGGTGGTGGTGGTGGTGGTGGTAGTGGTAGTAGTAGTAGTACACTGAATAATAAAGGAAATGAACCTACAACCATTGTCTATGCACACCCAAAATTATTCATTTAATGTAATTATTAATTAATTAAAAAAATATATTATATTTATTATATTTTAATTAACTAAATTTTAACTTTAATTATGTCATTTGGCAGTTGAATGACAAGCAGAGAGGAGGGAAAACTTTCAAATGGGAGATTGAGCGGGAAACTTGCAGCGAAGGAACAGGTTGATCAGGATGCGGGTTTGAATCAAGAGAAGGATAGTGGTAAGAAAGATGCAACAGATGATGGGGACCCACGGGCTTTGCAGCCGGATCCAGGTGATAAACTGGGTTTTTCTCTTGGAGAAGCCCCATGCTCGTTGGGGTGCTAGACTAACCTATTTGGATTCAAACCCTCGGGTAAGTCCTCCTTCCCCAAGATCAAAAAAATTTCCAATAAATAGAAAGGAACTTTTGTTTTGGAAGTGCCTTCAGAGCTTATTGATCACAACATTCAAAGTATGGCTTCTACGCTTGTTGGCAAGTTCATAGGCCCAAGACCAAAGATAGATCTGGTCAGAACTTTTACAAAGAAAAAATGGGATCTAAAAGGATAGGTCGAGGTCATGGCTATGGCTAAAGGCTTTATGTCTTTTGAGTTCTCCTACTTTGAAGATTATTCTAAGATTCTCTGTGCAAGAAACTGGTCGATGGGGAGATCCACTCTTATCCTCCAGAAGTGAACCTCCAATCTGGATCTAAATAATGAATTCTTGACCCAAGCTCCGGTCTGGATCAGGCTTCCAGAGCTTCCTCTGGAATATTGGCACGAAGACGTTTTTGACGGTATTGCCAGCTCTTTTGGAGAGTTGCTTTCCATTGATCCGGTCACAGCTGCCAAGAAGAGACTAACGTATACCAAAATATACGTGGGTGTAGTTGAAGGACAGGCTATGCCTGAAGTGATAGAATTTCTATCTAGGTTGGGAAGGCGAGTGCAACAGATTGTCTATGAAAATGTGCCTTTCACCTATTTCCATTGTAAAAAGGCAGGTCACAAGGCCAAAATGTGCCCTATCTTCATAGAGAAGGAAAAAGTCTGAAAGGCCCAAATCAAGCAAGGGAAGAAAAAAGAGACCCAGAAGAAAGGCCTAAATCAAGTTGAAGGATCCAAGAAGGTGTGGAAGGAGAAAGCTCTAGAGGGAAATACTCATGGGGTGGAACCTCAAAGGGAAAAGCCCAAGGACTCAACAGAGACCCCTCCTGAACACAGGAGCCTAGAAGGAGAGGAATGCCTTGACAACAGGGTTAAGCTTGAGGCCCAGAAGGAAAGTAGCAACATAGATAAGGTTGATGGCGATAGCTGCCCTGTTATGCAAGTCCTTGCTGCTAGGGAGGGTGATTTAGGAAACGGGACTGTACCTGAGGATGGGGAGTTTATTTTGGAGGAAATAAAAGAGGACTCATTTGTGCCTGAAACCTAGGAGATGGAGGGTACAGTGGAGGTTCGTGGAACCTCACTCTTACAGGATTCCATATTAAGCAGAAGTTTGCTCATCTCCCCAAGTAAAGTCAATGGAATCATCGATCTAGTCACCTCCTCCTCCCCAGGGCAAATCTCTAAAATGGAGGCTCTGTTTGAGAGTTGTAAAGATGAGTTTGTGGGCCCATGGATATTTATTAAGAAAAATAAGAATAGTAGGGACCCTTCACTGGTGTCTTTGGCTACTACTAGAAGCAGGGCTAAAGCTGACACAGGGAGTAAATTAAGCACCCTAGGCAATTGGAACAAGCAGCAAATCAAAAAGGAAGAAACAAGAAGAAACATAGCGGATGGGACCCAAAAAACCATCCAAGATACATACCCCCAAAAGAAAATATGAAGATCATAGCTTGGAATATTCGTGGACTCAATGGAGTCCATAAATAGAAGGTTGTTAGGAATATGATTAGGGATCATAGGCAGGAAATTTTTTTGATTCAGGAAACTAAGATGAAGAAGGAAAAGACTGAGAGTATCTTTTTTAGTAAAGGAATGAAGTCGGCTGCTTCTGACTCTTCGAGAGCTTCTGGAGGCTTGTTAGTGATATGGAAGGATAGCTTAATGGCGGACATCATTTTTGATGAAGGTAACATTCTACTTTTTCAATTCAAGAACTCTAAGGATCAAGGAAAGCTGGTTTGTAATGAATATCTACGTCCCTAACACTAAGAATGGTAGAAAGCACTTCTGGAATAAAATTTGTAACCTAATGCCCTTGTTGGGTGGGTCTAAGGGCGTTATCATGGGAGACTTCAATACCCCCCTATTGGCCACTGAGAAGTTAGGTGGGTTCCCTTCAGACTTGGAAAGTAGACAACATCTGGCAGATTTTATTAACAAGCTTGCTCTCCTTGATGTTGAATTAGATGGTGGAAAATTTACTTCGTCTAACAGAAGAATTAGACCGGAATGCATTCAGGTTAGGCTGGATAAAGCTTTGATCACCATGGATTGGATGAACTCTTACCACTGGAAACTTTCTCAGTTGGTTAGACTTGGCTCGGACCATTCCCCGATTACTCTCTCTATTGAGCTCTGCAATAGGAAAAAGACCTTCCCTTTTAGATTTGAGAAGATGTGGATTGCTCATCCAGGCCTATTTGATAGAATAAGAGAATGGTGGAACATTGATGTGGAAGGAACTGCAATGTTTAAAATGGAAAAGAAACTCAAAAACATCAAAATGGAGATCAGAAAATGGAACAAAAAGGATTTTGGTGATATCTTTTTGGCAAAAGAAAGGATTATGGAGGACCTTGCCGGGGTGCAGGAGGAGATCCAGAACATGGGATACGATGAGGAAAGGCTGAATGTGGAAAAGTTTATTCTAGCTGATCTTCACAATATTGTGAGCAAGGAGGAAATGTTCTAAAGGCAGAGATCTAGATCGATGTGGCTCAAGGAAGGGGACAAAAACTCTAGATTCTTTCACCTCGCTACTATGAAGCACAGGGATGCCAACAGAATTAGTGAGATCAAAAAAGGGGATGTTTCTCTTAAGGAAGATAAGGAGATCGCCCAGGAAGCTATCGGGTTTTTCTCTTCCATCCTCACTAAAGAGACTAACCTGGGTGAAGAGGATCAGGTGGATATTCTCAAATCCATCCCCAGTGTGATTAAGGCTAGTCAGAACAGAGACCTTGTGGCTATACCTGATATGGAGGAAATCAAGGTGGCTATTTTCTCCTTGCCCGCTGAGAAAGCCCCTGGCCCTGATGGGTTCCCTACTTTTTTCTTCCAGATGTTTTGGGAAGTTCTTAAGGATGATCTAGTTAAAGTGGTTCAAGAATTCTTTGGTGCCAAGAGTTTTCTCAAAGAAATTAATGCTACTTTCTTGGTTTTAATTCCCAAAGTTTTAGGTGCGGACTCTTTTGACTCTTTCAGGCCTATTAGCCTTTGCAACTCTCTTTACAAGATCTTTTCCAAAGTCTTAACTGTTATAATGATTAAAATCCTCCCAGAGATCATTTCTCTGCAACAAACATGATTTGTCCCAGGTTGACAAATCCTGGATTCTATCATAGCAATCCATGAGGTTATTCACTCTTTAGAGGAAGGTAAAAAGGATGGTTTCCTGCTGAAGCTTGACCTGTCTAAGGCTTATGACAGGGTGGATTGGTTGTTCCTGGATCAGGTTCTGAAAGCTTTTGGTTTTGATGATAACTCTCGGAAGATCATATCTCAACTGATATCTACCCCCACCTTTGCTGTGATGGTCAATGGCTCTCCCTCAGACTTTTTAAAATCTTCAAGAGGGCTCTGGCAAGGGGACCCCCTCTCCCCCATCCTCTTTATTATTTTGGCGAAGTGCTTGGGTAGACTTATTCTTGAGAAAAGGAGCAGAGGTGGTTTAGTTGGTTTGAAACCTTCTTCCAGACCCCTGGTCTTCAATCACCAGCAATTTGTGGATGACATCCTTGGGGGTGAAGCTTCGGTTAAGGAAGCCAGACAGGTGAAGGCCATTCTCAATTCTTATTCCAAGGCCATGGGTCAGCTCATCAACTGGAACAAGAGTTCGATCTTTTTTGTCAACACACTTGAAGGCAGACAGAGGAAAATTGCTAATATCTTAGGTTGTGGCATTGAGACCCTTCCTTCCACCTATTTGGGTCTCCCAATGGGGGCTAGACCTCCTAACCTCCTTTGGGACAACCTTATTGATAGATTCAATAGAAAGCTGGCTGGCTGGAAGGGCATCATTCTGAGTCAGGCGGGTAAAGTTCTTTTGATCAAGTCTACACTTTAGAATTTGCCCATTTATGCTCTCAGCCTTTTCTCTATTCCTTCCAAAGTGGTTGATACTTTGGAGTCTATCCAGAAGAAGTTTCTGTGGGCTGGTCCGGAAGGTAATAAGAAGTACCTGTTGGTGGCATGGGACAATATATGCAAATCCAAAAAATAGGGGGGCTTGGGGATTAGGAATCTGAAGCAGTTCAATAAGGCTTTGCAAGCTAAACAGATATGGAGGATTTTCAACTCCAAGGGAGAATGGAGGGATATTTTGGAGAACAAGTATATCGCCAACATCAACTTCAAGTAGTTTATCAGTAGGGATGAGGACCCTAAGGGATCAAACATTTGGAATGGCATCATAAGAACTAAAGGGTTAGCCTTTGAGAAGGTGAAATCGAAACTGGGCAACGACGAAGACATAAATTTTTGGCTCAATGATTGGCTTAGTGTGGGGCCCTTATGGAACATTGAACATTACAACAGATGGGCATTGCCTTGCATCGAAAGATTTGGCTATAGGGTGAGAGACTATAGGGTTAATGACGACTGGGTGAACTTGATTGAGATTTCCCAGGAGCTTAAACTGGTGATGGACATGATCAGACTCACTCCCCTGTCTCTTAGCAAGGATATTATTGTCTGGGGGTCGTCTAAGGATGACAACTACACTGTGGCTTTGGGCTATGATACCATGTAGAGGTGTGGACTTGTCCCTGTCTGGGCCAATGCTTGGTTCGCTGGTCTCACTCCCAAAATTAACATATTTTTTTGGATAATGCTTCAAAATTGAGTTTTGACGGCGGACAACCTTATTAAGAGAGGCCATCAGATACCTAACCAATGCATCCTTTGTAAAATGCAATTGGAAAGTGTCGATCACCATTTCATCCATTGCCACTTCACTAGAAACATATGGTCTTCTTTCCTGGCTTTCTTCAAACAGACCTGGGTTTTTCCCAATAACATGACGGAGCTCTTCCAACAGTGGAAAAGCAGGGTGGTTGGTGATGTGAGTCAAGGCTTGTGGGACTGGTCTCTCCCTCATTTATGCTGGGGAGTGTCGAAGGAGCGGAACAATCATATTTTCAGGGAAAAAGAAGCTAAAGCTAAAGTGGTTTTTCACAAAAGCCTTAACGCTCTGATTGAAAACTCTACTATCATCAAAGGCTACAACCCACTTCTCAATGCTAAGGAGATGGATCATAGCAAGAGGGAGGATTGCAGTTGGTCCCTTCCACCTGAGGGCTGGTGCAAAGCCAACTTTGACGGTGCTGCGGAAGGCAACCTTGGCCAGGCTGGGATCAGGGGCATTATCAGAAATGAACATGGGAAAGGCATTGCTACCATCTCGGCTCCTCTGGGGGTGCAAACTAACCATGTTGCAGAGGTGACTGCGGCCCATCAAACCATCAAGCTGGCTAAGGAGATTGGTGTCAGGAATCTGTGGTTGGAAGGAGACTCAAAGAACATAATCGACTGCCTCAATGAGAAAAACATGTCGACCTAGACGATTGCAAACTTAGTTAATGAGAGCATCCAGTTTCTCAAGTCTTTTGAAAGAGTTTACATGGTTCATGAGTACAGGGAGGCTAACCAAGTTACTGACAGGTTGGCCAATTGGGCTGTCAGGACTAACAAGGTGAAAAGATGGATGGAAGGACAATTAATTCCGCTTGAGATTAAGGAATTAATGGAAAGCGAGAGAATCCCGGGCAGAGTCAGAAATATTAAAATCTAATGATGGAAGTTTATGTGTTAGGGAACTTGTGCCGATATATGATGTGTAAGAACACGAGCCAAAGTACGAATCACCTAGGCAACTGCAATCAATGCACTACAAGACCCATTTTTGGATTTATTTTTATAAATATTAAGGGAAGGATCGAGAACTTTTTTCATACTATCTGCTGGCCCTATACTTTGAAGTGCTTTGTGATCAGGAGAATTGTCTGTAGAGCGAGAAGGAAAATGGTGGGGGAACGTCACAGAAGGGAACCAGAGGATGAAGCAGAGAAATGGCGGAGGCGTTCAAAAGTGTGGGGTATTTTGAGCAAAAGGGAGGTTACTTCCTTCATTGAAAGACTGCATGGATGGAAACCCTCGGTCACCAAAACTATGGTGAAAAACTGGAATGAGGGAGTGTTAAAATTGATGGGGTTGAGTTCACGGTGACTGAGGAGGTTATCTCTGCAGTGACAGGCAATACCCATTGTTGGGAAGAAATTCTACAGAGATAGACGCATTTCTGGTCAGGCGATGATGGAATTTACCAAAGGAGAGGAGGAAAAGAAGGCTCTCATGAAGCATGGTACTTACTACTTGCCGAGGTCCATTAAATCATTGTGGAGGTTCGTGCTGAGGGCAATAATCAAATACATAGCCCTAGACACGAGGTTCGACCGCATATACTCCTACCACTTTGTGCTTCTCAACCATTTCAGGTCTGGGACTAAAATTTCTATTCCTTTTTACCTCTACTCATCTATCAATGAGAATATAAATGATTATAGGGAGAAGCCTATTAGCAACCCTACTTTCCATGAGGGGCTTTTGTTGTTGATTTATGAATTTTTTTAAGCTAGAACTATAGGCAAGGAAATTAAGCAAGGAAAAGGGGGGAAGGAGAGCTTTGATGAAGACCTCGACTCAGGTGAAGAAGAGTACATCCCTTATGATACCAAGGAGAGCCAAGACATGCATTCGGACCCGAATGCAGATGCCTCCCCTCACACTAGAAAAGGGAAAAAGAAGATTAAGAAAGAAAAAGTGGAGAAAAAGGAGAAATTTGAGCCCAAGCAATGGATTGAGGTCTCTTCTGATAGGGACTATGATGAGGAAGTGGAAGGCATGGACACTGAGGGTGATAGCGTTGATGTAGAGGATGATGCTATCAAGGAGGAGAAGGAAACTAAGGAGAATAAGAAGGGAAAGAGAAAATTCACAATTAAAATGCCTGGGAACAGAGAAGAGGTTGCGGTGGTCAATTCTGGCAGGAAGCAAAGGAAAAGGAAGATAATGGAAGAGGAGAATAAGGAGGAAGGACAAGAGGAGGGGAAGGAAAATGAAGATGAAGAGGAGATTCAGGGGAGAGAGGATGAACACGTGCAGGCAGGTGAAGACCATGGGACTGGCCAGTACGCCTGCAAGATAACTGACAAAGAGAAGAGTGTGGTTTGGAGAGATTTCCACAATGTGTCTGTCATAATGGGCCTAAAGAGAGAAATGATGAAAACCCTAGTTAAGGAAAATAAGGAAGGTAAAATTTAGAAGGAGGACATTATCGACCCTACCCTGGTTATTCTGAGTGACATCACTAAGGAATACCCTCAGATGGATGTTCTCAATAACGCCAAAAATAGTGTTATCGATAGCTATAGAACCACCAAATGGACCTACCACGAAATTCAGGAGTTAAAATTTCAGGTGGAAATGTTGGAAATGGAGGGTAACAACAAGAAGATCACTCTTACGAAAGAGAAGAAGGAAATGGAAAGCAAAATGGAGGAGGTGAAGAATAGAATGCAGAGTATGGAGGGCACATTGCAGAAAATTGCAGAGTAGAGCCACAACATCCTCAAAGCTTCAAAGGACAACATAAAAATCTTGATCAGTAAATTTGAGGAACACAAGAGCAACAAGGAGAAGTCTCCTAATAGCAGCAAAGACAACTCTCCGGAGGACAGGCTGAGGAAGAGAATGAGGTCCAGCACTATGAAGAAGGACACGCAGGAACCTGACAAGGATCTGGCTAACCTTAAGGACGCAGCGGATAAGGCGTCGGAGCTCGAGATTCATGCGGCTAAGATCCTCAGGGAGTTTGCTTGAGCTATTCCCGTAGTTTTTTGTCTAGCCTGGCTTTTTATTTTTTGCCCCTGGCTTGGTTTTCTAGTCTTTTTGTTTGATATGCTGGCGGACTGTGTCCGGCCTTTTCTTTTAGCTATGGCTATTTTCTCTTTGGGAACTTTAATTGCTAGATCTTTGTTTATGTTTATTACTGTAAGGGTTTCAGGGCCCCATTAAAACCTATTTTCCTTAATCAAAAACTTTTAACTTTAATTAATTAATAATAAAATAAATGGTACATTCTAGGTATGCCATAAACATCAAACCTACAAAGAAGGAAGAGAATAAAGAGAACAAAAGATAAAGAGAAAAAGCCAATCAATCTCAGAAGAAAAAGGAGAACAAAAGGAAATGAACCTACAAAGAACAAAGAAAACAAGGACATAAAGAGATCAAAGACAAAACAATCAATATCAAGAGCAAAAAATATATAAGTTAGAAAATTAGAAGCCAAACATGAAGGGAGGAAAAGACAAAGGATAAAGGAACCAAACAAAAAAAAAAGATAAAAGATAAAAACCAAAAGCCTAGAGAAACACTACTCAAAACAAAAAGTGAATAAAATGAGAAATTGAAGGAAAGCCTAAGGGAACTAAGGATCTCAAATGACCTTTAAAAGAAAAGGTAAACCATAGGAAAAAATGAAGAGACAAGAAAGGGGAAGGGACCAACACAAGAGGGGAAAATGGAGAGCTAAGGGTCGGAGCCAAAAATCTAGGAAGCTTAGGAGAAAAGAGGACAACTAAACCCAAGATAGACACAAAAGGGAAGGAAGCAAAACGACAACCAAAATTAAAGAAAATGAAAAATGAAACAAAGAAAACCATGAATAAGTAGCTAACAAGAGGCGAGTGGAGGGTACAACCAAGCCTTGGTTAACTAAAGGGACTTTCAAGGAAACACCAAAGGAGAGAAGGGAGAACCAAAAGTGACTAAGAAGAGAAAAGAGGGAAGCCTTGACCGACAAAGGTTATTGTGACTTTTTCAACAACCTAAACAATTATAAGACGATTCCATTCAAAATAATGAAATAATCTTTTAAAAATATATATATACATTTTTAAATAATTTCAAAATATTTAATGATCATTATTTCACTAAATATTTTAATAATAAATGATCTTATACAATATTAAATATATTTTTATTAAATATTTTATGAATAATGTTAAAATTAAAAAGCAACAAAGTTAAATTTATAATTCAAACATTGCTTAAACTACATTTTGAAAATTTAATAATGGTTAAGAATACTTTTGAAGGTAAATTTATGTCCATTTACTATGTTAAAAATCTTGTATAATAATGTATAACAATTTATTGAACAATTTAAATTTAAATTTAAAATATATAAGTAATAGGGGAAAGGACCCAATTTAATTGCAAACCCTAACTTCTCACACCTATAGATCTTAAAATATATTAGTAATAGGGGGGAGGACCCAATTTAGCCACACACCTATAGATCCTAAATCGTATGTCGGATTTCAATTACTTTTTTTGTACGTCTTAGTATGTGAGATAGTTGCTTAAAGCTTAAGTTTCAACTTCTAGGTATTCATGGATCTCTTTTTAGAGACCGTCGAACAAAGTGTGGTCAAAAAATGGCCTTTTCAAAGTGTCGCCTAATACTCACTATGTTCTTGCACCAATAATCGTTTACTCAAAAATATCAGTACTTGTAGCCAAATGGTCCAATGATCATTACAAAATGTCCAATAGTGATGTACAAATGGACCATTACCAACCAAAAAAGATAAAAAGAAATGATGGACTGTAAGCACATGTGTGAAGGGATATTAGTACATATGTTATAATTTTTTAGACTCTTTTAATATTAGTAAAAACTTGTGATATAAGAAAAACAAAAATTTCTGAAATAAAACTTTGTTTGTATATAAGAGATGCATCACCACAAAATTAAATTTCATATAATGTATCCATTTCTAATTTTACCTAAACAATTCAGTAGAAAGATTGCCAAAAGGACCTAAAGCAGAGAATAGCAAAATTTCGGTTACACTCTTGACTCATGTACGAGTGATATGCAACAAGGCTTTCATATTTGTGTCACGGATTCAGGAGATTCACGGAGTCTGATATAATATCCGCTTCAATTTTAACAGCCAAAAAAGGGCTCTTCCCAATTTTTCAGAAAGAGCCAACGCTACAGGTGGTGAGCTGTTGACATTACTTAAGCCGAACAAAATACTGTCCCGGTTTGAAGACTTCTGTTGCAACAGAGTTCAGTACAGCTTTTAGAAGCCCTCCTTCGTGATTTCCCATTTGTGCTCTACATACTTTTAATGCCTTCCCATTAATAATTTTTTATGTTTTAGCTTTGGAAACCTTGCAAACAACTCAAATTAGCATCTGGTGGACATATATTAGTGATATGTAGCACAACTTTCATGTGATACTGTATCGCAGATTAACAAGTCGGATAAAATAAGAGACCAAAAATTGGATCTCCTCAATTTAATGCGGAAGAAGTACAGCACCTACTACTCAACATAGCTGATAGTCTTACTTGAGAGGAACACAGTATATCCTGGGTTAAAGGCGTATGTTGCAATGGAGTTCAATACAGCTTTTAGAAGCCCTTCTTCATGCTTTCCCATATATGCTCTACATACTTCCAGTGTCTTCTGAAACAGTACTTTGTCTGTTTCAGCTTCGTTCTTGGCATAAACAGGAAACTTTCCAAATAAGATTAAGCACACACTACTGCCTGGAACAACCTCGTGGAAGCCATCAAATACTTCCCTCAAAGAAGGAAAATTAGTTAACCTGGAATTAGGGTTAATGTACTGTAACCAAAAAATATTGAAATAAAGTAGGATGAAAGATGCTCTTATCATCTGCTTTTCTTCAGTGCTGAGGCCCTCTATGCTGTTTTCCACTCGCATACCATTTTTGCACAACTCGAGATCAGAGAACATGGTGGCTTCACAAATTTCAACAATTTCCTTCAACGGTGATGCTTCGGCTGCTACCAAGGATCTTTCTAGCATGCACCGCTTACAATCACACTTAAATCCCATGACCCCGAATACTGATTCTCGTTTGAACAACGGCTCAAAACCGGTAACGTAAGAAATTGTTATTTCTTCTCCAGCTTCAATTTTTCTTGCAGCTATAATGAACATGGCTTCTCCAACAACAGTATAGCTGGCGTTGGGAGAACAAGAATGATTAATGAAAGAGGGAAGTGCCCACAAACCGTATTGCTCATTTTGTCTTATCATGTCACTCTCTGATTCTATAGGTTGTGTATGACACGCAACATTGAGCATTACTTTTGCAAATTCAGGCTCGTCTAGCTCCCACCCTTGATTAATACAGACATTGTAATTAATCCAGCCGCCATTATTTATCCTGAAGAGATCCATGGGTGGCACCTTCATTTCATCCAAATCAGCAAGGTACTCTCGCTGCTACAATACCCTCGGAGATGATGTTGCACAGGAAATGATTTGAGCCTCTAAATCCCGTTTAATACGTTCATGCTTTCTCTTCAGCTGTGTGCCTTTCTCAACGTGTCCTCGCAATGTTGTTGTCCCCGTGCAGGTAAACGCAATAGCGTTGTCCACGACCAGAAAATCTCCAATATTGACATTCTCAGTGGAAAACAATCCTCTACCATGCCCTACTGAATTTTTAATCAGCACCAATCCATATAATTGCTAAACTCGGGCGCATTACAACAACCGTTTAAGAAATAGGCAGAGAGATCAAACTTACCTTGTTGGCTCTGACGGCTGAGTTCCTTTGATTTTTCATAGTGCAACTGGATGTCGTTGTCAGTTGGGGTCTGCTCCAGAGCTCTATCAAAGCATTGGCAAGCTAACTCATATTCTCTCAGATAATGAAAAGCACGACCTTTGCGATACAAAGATTTCAGGTGGTGTTGATCAAGGGCTAACGCTTTGTCACAGTCTTGTACAGCATCCCCGTACTCTTTCAACTTAATCCTTGCCTCTGCCTTGTTTGAATACGAATACAGAAGAGCCTCCTTCACTTTCTCCTGGATGTTTGAAGCAGAGGGCACTTGGGGCTCAAGTTTGTCACGCGACAGAGCCAAATCTATGCATGTGGAATAAAAGCATATTGCCTTGCTCCAATCCTTATCCGGAAAGTATTTGTTGCCTTCATTCCGCAATTCAAGCAAACTCTGAGCCAACGAATTCTCTTCCATTGATTCCATCTGCCCACGAAGCTTCAAACATTTATCTTGTGCTCCTAACAGGTCTTCAGAATCCCGCTTATTTTGGCTGCCAGCTGTTTTTTTATATTTTCTTTTTGTCACCCGTAATTTGTAACGACGTTTGCTAAATAATTATTGTACTATCTTCCAGCGTATGCTTGTGATGTAATCATTGTAAAAGCATTCTCTTTTGACGGCAATGGCTAAAAGTGCGCAAATTTGCACCTCGTTCCCCGTGTCCTTGCCGTTGCCGTTACCTTCCCCGTCAGCCCAGTCTCCCGCCCGTACCTCTGCCGCTGCCCTCGTACCTCTGCCGCAAACACTGACAGTATGCACAGAAAACGTACTCCTACACAGAAAACGAAAAAAATGGACACTTACATTTTTTTTCAAACACTTACGTTTTAATCAAACGGACACTTACGTGGACACTGAGATTTTTTTTGCAAGTTATTTTATGAATATTTTAAAAATAAAATAATAATAATAAAATAAAACTTATATTAATAAAATAATAAAAATATTAATAGTCAATTATATATTAATTTTAAATTTATATGTTTAGATTTTTATATTTGTGTTTATTGTAATCATTATATTATAATATATAATCTATTATTTAATAATTTTAAATATATATTATATGAAATTTAAATAATAAGTTTTAAAAACATATAATAATTTTTTCGAAAGTATAATTATTATTAAAATTATATTATATGGTTTAGTTGACTGTGTTTAAAAATTATATTATATATAATATATTAATTATATTAGTTATTTTTAAAATTTTTAAATTTATATTATTTTATATATCTTATATAAAATATTTTATAATAATAATATAAATATTATTATAACTATTTATAATATTAAATTTATACAAATTAGTTTTGTCATTAATGATATAAATTAAAATCAATATAATTTTTTACACTCATTTTTTTAATATAAATTATTATTTAAATATGATTATTATGATTAAATATCAAATGACTTAATGATATTTAAGTCATTAATGATATTTTTTTAATATATATATTTAAAATGATTAAATATCAAATGACCTAATGATATTTAAGTCATTAATGATATATTATATTTAATCATTTAATATAAATTATTATTTATTTTAAATATATATAAATTTATACAAATTAGTTTTGTCATTAATGATATAAATTAAAATCAATATAATTTTTTACACTCATTTTTTTAATATTTAAATAAATTAAGTCATTAATGATATATTATATTAATGACTTAATGACATTTAAGTCATTAATGATATATTATATTTAATCATTTAATATAAATTATTATTTATTTTAAATATATATAAATTTATACAAATTAGTTTTGTCATTAATGAGATAAATTAAAATCAATATAATTTTTTACACACATTTTTTTAATATTTAAATAAATTAAGTCATTAATGATATATTATATTAATGACTTAATGATATTTAAGTCATTAATGACATATTATTTTTAATCTTTTAATATAAATTATTATTTATTTTAAATATATATAAATTTATACAAATTAGTTTTGTCATTAATGATATAAATTAAAATCAATATAATTTTTTACACTCATTTTTTTAATATTTAAATAATAATTTATATTAAAAAAATGAGTGTAAAAAATTATATTGATTTTAATTTATATCATTAATGATAAAACTAATTTGTATGAATTTAATATTATAAATAGTTATAATAATATTTATATTATTATTATAAAATATTTTATATAAGATATATAAAATAATATAAATTTTAGAATTTTAAAAATAACTAATATAGTTAATATATTATATATAATATAATTTTTAAACACAGTCAACTAAACCATATAATATAATTTTAATAATAATTATACTTTGGAAAAAATTATTACATGTTTTTAAAACTTATTATTTAAATTTCATATAATATATATTTAAAATTATTAAATAATAGATTATATATTATAATATAATGATTACAATAAACACAAATATAAAAATCTAAACATATAAATTTTAAATTAATATATAATTGACTATTAAGATTTTTATTATTTTATTAATGTAAGTTTTATTTTATTATTATTATTTTATTTTAAAAATATTCATAAAATAAATTGAAAAAAAAAATCTCTGTGTCCGCTTCATTAAACGTAAGTGTCCGTTTGATTAAAACGGAAGTGTTTGAAAAAAAACGTAAGTGTCCATTTTTTTCGTTTTCTGTGTAGGAGTACGTTTTATGTGCATACTGTCAGTGTTTGCGGCAGAGGTACGAGGGCATTGGCAGAGGTACGGGCGGGAGACTGGGCTGACGGGGGAAGGTAACAGCAACGGCAAGGACACGGGGAACGAGGTGCAAATTTTCGCACTTTTATATAATTTTTAAAATATATTTAAAGATATTATTATTAAAATTTTCATATGATATATATCTTAAGTGATATATGTTATAATATAATAATTAGCAATTGCATATTTTTGTGCATGTAATGATGAGCTGATAGGTTTTCTTCTTTCAATTTAAAATAAATTTTTTTAAAATGAATATGTTTTTACATTAATTTTTATAAAAAAAATAAATAATAAAAATAAAAATAATTTCTATATAACATATTATTTTATTAATATAATTTTTAAAACTAGTAAAAAATAATAAATAAAAAATTGAAAAAAATAAAATTAAAATAAAACATTTTTAAAAGTAAATAAAAAAACAGTTGATTTAATGTAAGTATAAAAGTTTGAAATAAAAAAATTGTTTTAAATAGGTACTGCACGGCATTCCCTAACTCAAAGCTGCACGTCACTTCTTTTACTCATACGGTGCTGGTATGCATGGTTACTCCCAGGTTTGTAAATTAGTCCCAAATCACTTTGCCATCTACCTCTGTCATCTCCGTAGCAGCTCACAGATCTTGCTAAAGATTTTGTCTTAAATTGGCCCTCTTGTCCGACAGTCCAACCTTTAGATTTCACACGGATTGTGGGTAATTAACAATATATAATATAGTATTTTATGTGTCTCATCTCTTACCTTGTATGCTTAGCATTTTATGAGATGTGACACTCTGTAGGATTAAAGTTTATTGTATAAACAGATTTTAATGCGGATTCTACTTAAAATTTTGCGTCCCATCTCTTACCATGTATGCTTAGCATTCTATGAGATGTGACATTTTGTACGGATTTCAATGCAGAATTTATGTATTATTAGTTCCTGCCATAGGCAGGTAACTATTGCTTTCATTTGATCTAAATTTTTTTAAATTGATCCAATCAGATTTCGGAATTTTTGAAACTTAGATTTATATTACATAGTAATTTCAATATATTTAAGAGAATTAAATAATATTGTTTATCTACATTGCTATTGGTTGTCACAGAAAATAGTAATGAGAAAAATAATATTTTAGAATTTTAATTAGGAAAAAATTAAACATTGCATCACCGCCATTTTATACCATTTAATGCAAACTTTAGCAGATCATTAAATGGATACAGTTGTTCATTATTCATCTTTTTTCTTTTACACATTACAATTATTATCAGTATTCTCTGATTTTTGAACGGCAGATTGCAGAGATTGTATTAGGGTTTGTGCATGCAGAAATTGGTGCACATGAGATCCGTGGATATCTAGTGTGCGTTAGGATTTGTAATGCAGAAATGTTTGACCCATTTCTTGGGTCTATATTTGTTGTTTTTGTTGCTCAGTTTTTTCAAAATATGCTAGAAAATGTGAGTTTTATTGTTTTTTAACAGCGGCATAATTGTTCATTGCTCATTGTCTAATTGAGCAGCAATATCTGCCTATAACATGACATTATAGTGTGGACTGTTATGCGGGTTTTGCTTGATAATAGCTTTGTGAAGTATTTCTTATCATTTTCGTGTATAGTAGTCAAATGGGAGTAATCACTAGCATTTAAGAAATTGGGTGATTTTGTTTTTGTTTTTTAAAGGGTTTTCTATTGCACCCATGATTGTAAATTAATTTTAAAGCATGCTTATTGGTCAGTTTTTTTTTTTAAATGCTGAAAAATGTGAATTGTGCTGGCTGAGCAGCAGCATCTGGCTATACAAAATGGACTATGATGTGGGTTTTGCTTGATAACATCCGTCTATGAAATATTTCCTATAATTTTCGTCTATGGTAGTCGAATGGGGACTAAAACGAGGATTTAAGAATTGGGTAATTTTATTTTGGTTCTTTAAAGGGTTTTCTATTTGCTTGTTAATCCACCTTATCTCGTTCTAAGCGTTTTGACAAGGAAAGCTTTTGTTTGTCGAAATTTGTGCGCCCAAAAAGCCCTAAAATTTCCCCTGCATGATACCGATGCAACAAGGCCTTGTCACGCGTTGTAGGTTGAGGAGAGAATCATACATCTTACAGTGCATATTATTCTCCGGAATCATTTCTTTAAATTTTTTGTTTTTTGTGTTTGGATCTCTTACGAAGGGGGATTTCATGGACCTATAATATTTTTTTTTAATAGTTTTTTTTTTGTGTTCCTTAAGCTTTAGACTGTCAAAACATCAATTATTATCATTCAGAATCACTCTCGGTGATTCATCAACACTGAGATGAAAATAAATTATACCCAGTTTCTTCCAAAAGCTTTTAAACTCTACCTTTTTTACTTCTTTGTTGTTGAATTAGCTACTGATAGTAACAAGCTCTATGTTTCTCATAGTCCATATGGGTACAATGGGTACACAGTGGCTTCTGCAACAGGAGATGAGACCCTCATATTTTTGAGAAGTATTCAGAGCCCCAGACACTCCAAAGACTACTAGAACCAGAACCAGTACAAATATTGTAGGGAAACCTTTTAAGAAGTATGTTACTCACATTCATTAAAGAAAATATGAGTATTAAATTTTAACACATTCTCGAGGGTTACAGGTGCGTACCTAATTCGTATATTTTGTTATTTTTTTGTCCATATTATTTTCTGTTCTCACATCTTTACTGTAGTGCCACTTTTAAGGCATTGACTGTCAATATCTATTAATCCCTGGGACAAAAATACATTCCTTGGCAAGCATTCAGGACTCCACATCTAATTATAGGAGGATGTTTTCCTTAATCCATTCTAGGAATAATTTGCCTTAAATTATGAAGCAGGAGAGATTCCTCAACCTTTAGTTAGGTTATTTACTGATTTTTTTCACACCCATCCTATACCAGCACATTAAAATTTCAATCAATAAACTGGCAAAAGGGTTTTACTCAGAGCCTCAATATTATCTCTCGATTGGTTGGATATTGAATGATCATTGAGCAGTCTGGAAAATGAACTGGGTGTTCCCGCTTTTGAGTATTGACGTTTTATTCCAGAATCTTGATTCTTAGGATGGGAAACTAATCTGATTCAACTTGCTTTTTCTATAATAGTTGCATTTGTTCGTGTATAGCACTTATTGAGTGAAACCTCTTTGCCAAAATAGTTCTTATTCCACATATCAGGTTCTTTATTAATTTAAGATTTTGGAGAGTTGTAAATAAAATGTTGTGCATCGACTTTACTCCCAATTTAATAACCAAAGGGAATAAACTAGTGCCATGGACATAAAATTTAATTAGATAAAGGTAATGGTTGTTTTTAAACTCACCACCAAGCTAGACACAAATCTACTATATGCGAGTGCATTTATTTATGTAGGCCCTCAAGGTGATTGCTTTCCATTGAGACTATATATTTTGCTTGTATTGGGTGTACATACCCTATTCCCTCCTGGATCCCAACCTGTGTCCTCTATGCAGAAGATGACATTCACTCCACTCAGGATGTACTTGTAAATAGGCATAATTAAGGGCCAATGAGAACGTGAGGTCAAAATCTTTATGAAATCTGCAGCTGAGATTTCCTTTTTGTTGACTGTTCTGAAGTAGGACTTCTATGATCTCTGAGTTATAAAGTGGGCAGCCCTGCTATCATACCATTTCAATTTACTGTCTCCAGTAGAAGATCTATATGACTTGTCTCAGATATGAAGTTTGTATGGATGTCATCCAGAATATGACTACGTGCTAAACCTAGCTAGTTTTCCTATTGCAGAAGTATCCATGTTAAAGTTTCTATCTAGGATCACAGGGATGCTATTACTACTTTGTTTTCAGTCAGTTATAGCTTTAGGAAAACATTCATTCTGAGCTTTAATTGCTGTGATATTTTAAGAACAATGCACAATTACAGGTTAAGTTCAAATGTGGATGCCTGCCAAACCTGACTACATTTGGAGAGAAGTTCAATCTTCTATGAATGCATTTTGGGCTACGAGTTATCCACAAGGTTTTGCTTATGCATATAGATTTCTTCCAAAAAATTTTAAAATTATTAAAGTATGGTGTGCCGAGGAACATTAGAGGCTTTTTTTGGCCTCTATGCAAGCACATATCATGTCTAGATCATGAAAATCTCAATTGTGAACTTCATAGCTGATTTAATTTTCTTGGCTTCATTGTGAACTCCTATTTTATTCCTACATTCAAATGTTAGGATGCAATAAGTAATTATTCAATGCCAGTGTAACTATATTAATTGTTTGATCTTTGCTGAAGATAAATCAAAGTAGAAGATAAAGGAGATAAAATTTCACGCATAGCACAGTGTTAGCTCATTTTCATGTAGAATTGCCAATACAGTTTTCAAACTTGACTCACGGGTTCTCAACTCTGGATTCTTACAGGGAAAAGGCTAATTGATAAGGACCACGTCCTTCTTCTACTTCGGGCTCCACAGACTCAGGCGGGTGTACCTATATTTAGACTTAAGGCTCCACGATGAGATATTAATGGAAGCAGACGTTTATTTGCAGAAAATGGCAAGTGTGACAAGGATAAACTCCTTCTTCTTTTCGAGCTTTGAACTCAGGCAGGTTAACCCCTTTTAGATCTACTTCTTGAAAGGATCACAACAATAGTTTATATTCTTGATATAAACTTTATCTTCTCAGTCACTCAAAATATACACGAAAGTAAATTATTATTTGAAAATTGTTGAGGGTGAGATCTCTGCAAATCAAGGATAGACCAGTGCCTTATCTTCAGGTTATAGAGTCAAACAATGAAATGTATACCTACAGAAATCTTCTAAATGAAACACAAATAAATCCCAAATGAAGTGCCTTACAATTCATCCTCTCTTAAACACGGTTGATTATCAAATTCTTGCTAAATTCCTAAGCTCTCAGAAATTAACTTAAAGACATTACCCTTTCCTTGAAAGGAGCTAGAGATTAAAATCACAGATACCTTGTAAATGGTATATCAAAACTACCTTATAGATTCAATACACAAAAGCCATATAATTCAAACAAGAAGACAATTGAAATCATGCAAGGGAATTCTTTTTATATTCCAATAAAACCTCACTGCATTAATACACTTCAAAATCTGATAAAATACTCTAAGATTTCAACAATGGCGTTCAGCCTCTACAGTATATTTCTCAACCTCCTCTCAAAATGAACAAGGCCCTACTACTTATACCAATCAGCCATCTTGGAATCCTCAAAAGGATGCAACAAGCTTCAGATGGCTGTTAAAAGATCTTGCATTAAAAACAAGATTACAAATCCCAAAAGTTGTTTGCAACAACAGATTACAAATATCTATTTCCAACAGTCCCGCAGGTGGCATCTTTGTCTAAAGATATTTCAGAGAAATTGCTAAATTTGTTGTGTGAATGATGACCGCCATCCGACTAATTTACATCATTCTTTGTTTGAAACTTGCTCTCCCTCATTTTCTGGATCAGATGCCATCTGCAACTCTATTTGGCCAGGTGTCACATTCGTGTCTGTGACAATTTGTTTGACATTTTTGTCCCTTTTACCTTGACTTTCAAAAGTTTGGGATACTAACACCTGCCGCCTCTTCAACTGATTTCCCTTTCTTCTGAGTCTCCTGACAGATACGTGGATTCCCAAGTCGTGTAGGTTTCTTCACTTGGCTAATGAAAGGCAAGGACCTCATCTTTCTTTGGGGACAACTTTTCCCACTCAGCAACCAACTGATGAACCTCTATTCTCACATTAGCAAAATGTAACCTAGCATCCTGGAGGAGTTCAATAAAATGCACAAATGGGGCATTATCATCTGTACCAAGAATGTCATTTATTTTAGTTAGCACTCGTCTATCTATTTGCTCCATCCATTGACCTTTATCCTTGATTACCCCATCTGCTTTGATAAGACCAGGGAAAATTTGGAAATCATCCTGGAAATATCTTGTTCTTAAGACTTCTGACCTTCTCTTTATACTCTCCCTGTTTACCTCAAAATCAAAAAGATCTTTGATAACCCTGTAAGTACTCGCAAGCTCAATATTTACAACACACTGATCTTTATTTCGATCAAACCATGACCTCAGAGTGTCTTTCCTTGCAGTCCATCTTTCCAAAATTTTGTCCACAGTTGCCACCTCTTTCTGAAAGGTCACCAAGACATCTGCCAATTGTTTTGCAGATTTGTATACTTCTTTAGGTCTCACCTTGGCAACAAAATGTGACACAACACCTTTTATCTTACCAGCTAACTTATTTTTTACCCTTTGATCAACATCTTCTTCATCCATGGAAGGAGGAGAAGGGGAAGGGGGAAGTTCAATAATGGGGCTCGATGAGGAAGGCCCTGCAGAGCAGGAAGCTATCTGAATTTGTTCTGATAACTGTATTGGGCCCTGTTCTCCCAATTTCTTTCTTAAATCTGCAATCAGAATATCTCTCTCAAGAATCCCCTGTTTCATCTCACCATAAACCTTCAAGACTGTTTCCAGTTTTGTAGTGAGTTCATCTTTCTCTCTAGCTTCCTTTTCTGCCACCTTTGTTGTTAATTGTGTCGTGGCCATTACCATAGCTGATGCCTCCACCAAAGATGTATCAGTAACTCTTCTTACAATTAAACTCCCTGAGAGGTCATCTTTGACAATTTGCTTTCCTTTATCACTTTCATTCTTCCTCAAAGACCACATCACCAATGCTTGATGATTATCACTGAAAGTGACTCCTTTAACAGCTTGTTCTGCTTCTTCTAGAGTCCTATGGAGAGGAGTGGTTTTCTTTCTGACTACATCAAACACTACTGCATCAACTATATCCCATTCTGGGAGGATCAGTACTCCTGACATCTTTACCATATCTCTTCCCTGTTCTGGAGTGATTTGTTTGAACTTTGCAGTCATCTCTGTTTTCACTTCTTCCTCTATAACTTGTCTTCTTTTAAACCGCTGGTCCCACCCTACCTTCGTCAATAAAGAAACTCCACGTTTGCGACACCTGGCAAAATGTCAGGTACTTTCTCTCTTTTCGAGCACCGGTGTTTGCTGAAGCTAACCAATGAGAAGACTTCATTTATGCACATCTGTCAAAAAGTTTTACCAGAGAATCGCACTTGATTCAACGCAAGATCAATGGCCTGTCGCATAATCGCATAGGCTTCAAAGATTCCATGCGATTATACGACGGCCGTCCGATCTTCCCTTTAGTATTTTAAAACCTCAGAGATTCTTCTGTCACCAGCCCCACTGATCTCAACAAATAGAAAGCCGCCAGTTGTAAGATACTTGTAAGTGGTCCCACTAATCTCCACATCCGGCTTTTGTTATAAGATCAATGGCCATTTCGCATGTTCGCATAGCTTAAAAGACACTCACGCGAACATGTGACAGCCGTTAGATCTTCGTTGAAGATTCTCAGTTGGAATGAACTTAAAACATAGGAAAATGTTATTTATACCACCGGGTTTCTAGACTGAGGAAAAACATAACCCCCGCGTATTAAAAAAAAACACATGTGCTCTTTAACGGACCTAAGTGATTTTTAAAAAAGTAATGCTCGAAAAGGAATAAAGAAAATGACTTAGGATTTATTTTGAAAGTGGTAAGCATTTTGGGGGTTTCTTACATGAATTTGAAATTCTTCAAAGGCAAGACCTAGGGTAAGGACTTTGAAATAGGGTTATGTCAATTTTTTGAAGAACTCCAACACCTGGACCTAGGAAACTTTACAGACCAGAGGATTAACCTATCAGAATGGACAAAAAACCTCAGAATTTTAAGAATATTCGCAACACACAGTTTAGCCAATTTTTAAATGTTTACTAAATCATACTACCGTTAAGTCTCACCTTGCTTTTCTAACCACAGGAAATCAAGTTCTATATTTTGACTTATCATCAGACCCTGCTTTGTTTGAGGGTCCAAAATGAACGACACAGGTGTGGATTCAGCTGGAGCATTTGAATTTCAAATCTGATTTAAGAAAGCATTGATTTGGGTTCCTAGTAACATCAATCTTCTGCACAAGTCACTCACATATGATAAGTTCTTTTGCGGTAGTAATTTATACCATTTTAATTTGTTAAAAAGCATATTTGAAGATTATTTTTTTCATACATTTATTACCGATCATTCTAATCTTCCAAACTCTATAACTTATATTCACAGGTATCCTAAAATGAATTCCTTGTGGCTTCACTATATAGCAGAGACTTTACTTACCAAGAAACTTTTTGTGAGTTGCTCTTAAGCCCCTCGTTTCAACTTCTTGGTTAACAAGCCTTACTTGTGCAATACTAAGACAGAATTTGTTTATGGTGCCAGAGATGTTCTCCAAATGATAAACAATGTCTGCAAGCATTTAGGAAATGGTTACTCATGTATGATTCAACAGAAGCTGCTCTCTCGAACGCCTTCTTCGATGGAATGTGGGTTGAAAATTGATTTAACTAACATACCATAAAAGTAGTGAATTTTATCTACAGATTGTAGATTTTGTACAACTTTTTCCCAAGAAGAATTATCAGACCAATGATGGTGATATAGGTTTCAAGAGGCAGCTCTAAAGCAATTGTGTCATCCTAGTGTTGTAAACATATATAGTCGATCAAGAGTTTTGATCAATTATGCCAGTAAAGCTTAAGATGGTTTTATATTTTGTGCAAGGCAAGCACCATTGTTCCGCTCTATAAGTCTATGAAATGTGTCGCAATTTAAGGAAACCTTTCAAGATGATCGAGTACGTAATGCATTCTAATGGTTGTGATAGTAGTTGTTAATTTAATGTCTACATTTGCTAATATCTAATATTTTTTACAACATTGTGCCAATAGTTATGACTTTAGAGTTGTTTTTGCTAAATGATGACTATCCATAATTGAATAAAATGTGTCCCTTATTCCACACCATTTCCATTATGAAATATCTTATCTAGATACATAACATTGTTTGAAATAATGCATTACACATTAATATGTTTACTGTTAACCAAATTTTCATAGCTAAATTAGCTGAGCACATTAAATGAATTTTCAAAATGTGCTAGTTTATGGTATCTAGTCTCAATCTCGTACTTTTTTTAATCATTGGATTATATTATGGTTCAAATTTCTGAATACTATGACATTATTTATGAGGTTAACTATATATTAATGTTTTCCATTAAGGATTGTCTTCTATAGCTAAAATTTCATCTTAAACATGATTACAAAGCTTTATGGAAAAAAATTAAAAAATAACGATTGAAAAAAGAGGGAAAAACTCATATTTTCAGTCATTCTACTAGTATTATATTCAAATGTTAATAGGATGTTTTCTTTTTCAACATGTCATCTCTTGAGATCATATATCATATGACCATGTTATCGTATCATATATGTTATGTTCATGTTTTCAATTTAATATATTTTCTAAGTCTGTCTATCTGAATGAGTTAATCTGGAAACATCTTATCACTCTTGCCATTAAAATTTGGGCTCCAAACATTTTTCCTGAATGGGCTTTTCGAGTTGACATTGGGCTTATTCATTCTTTTCATGTTGAATGGTTAAAGGGTATCTAACTCTTTCACATGTCTCTATGCATACCTATAATGAGACTCATGCAATAATAGCTTCTATTCTCCACATTACATTCATATTTCTACGTGGATGGAAACAAAAATCAATAAAATCTATGCATTTAAAGAATATTCTCATTCCACCACATACTACCCCAAAAGCAACAATACAATAGGTAGGAATTTTGATGCTTGCGTCCCTTGTTTTATGTGTTTCATTTCTTACCATGTACGCTTAGAATGTAATCTATGAGATGTGACACTGTAAGAGTAAAGCAAGGTTTATTTAAATATAAATTTTAATTTTAATGCGGATTTTATGTTGACATATATTAAATTGGGATTTTCTTTAGACTCTATTCATAACTTTGAACATTACACATAGTATGTTTAGTATGCTCTTGTTTTTAAATTTGATTGCAAACACAATAATTTTCACAACTATCAATGTTTATTAAATAGTATATGTTAGTCCTATGGGACATGTTATTGAGAGGGTAGTGAATCAATAATCAACCAATTAAGCAACTCTTCAAACCTTCAAATTTTATTACAACATTCACAAGATTAACTTAATTGCAGTAAATGAAAACTTCCAACACATAAGCACATCCACAAAACAATGAAACACTTGACACAGAGATTTTTCATGTGGAAACCCAATTTGAGAAAAACCACGGTGCGAATTAGTACCCACTAAATGATGCACTCTTCTAAAGTACGTCCTATGAGGATCTTAACCTTGTTAGGAGTTTACAAAGACACTGATAGGTGCCACCCGGTTAAGGGATTTACCTCTAGCCATGTTAGGAGCTTTACCCTATTAGGTGTAGCCTTGTTAGAGGACTTTAGACACTTGAGCTAAAGTGTCACCTTTTTAAATGATTTACACTAGGGCTCTATTAGGATCCACCCTGTTAAGGGATTTTGACTGTTGCAAATGTTAGGGAACAACATATAGAATGATCTGTAGAATAGCATGTAACATCTACTTGATCAGATCCATTGAAGCACACAATCTCTTCTCAACACACTTAACTCAACTAACAGTAGAGAACCAAACCCAAAAAGGGAACAACTACTCTACCTTGTCTTCCATAATTAACCTGTTGACCATCTCCTTGTAATCTAGCCTCAAGAGGCTCAATTCATCCATATCCCACCCACCTGGGTTTTCTGAAGACCATTTTTCCAAGCAATTTACCACCCTATTCTATTCCCTCTAAATATGGCAAAAAGAAATATGATCAAATAGGGGACATAGATTAAGGATTTGTTTTAACACCACAACTAATTGTCAATTAGCTTCCTCTAGATGTTTATCATTCAACATATCAGTCACAATTAGTGAATCAGACTCACAAACAATCCTTTTCCAACCTAGAGCACATCATTTTTCCATAGCATATAAATATAAAGAGCCTCCATAAGGTTATTATAATGACACCCCTTATAGGATGAGAAAAGGAACATAACATTTCCATTTCTATCTCTACCAATCCCACCAATCCCTACATGTCCTGGATTCCCTCTAGAAGACCCATCCATATTAATTTTCAAAACTCCCTTAGGAGGAGTGAGCCACCTTCCTTCTCGATCAATTGTTTGTTTGGAATGCCTCTTTTCTCCTTCCACCCAGTGGACCAGTATCTGTTAGGTTTAAATTCCTTACCACAGTAAGGTCCCTAGGATCCACAAGTCCTTTGACATCACATTTTGTAATAATATTTTCCTGTAGTTTGTAGATAATTTCCCCCTAGAGAAGAACACTTATCATTTATGAATCCTGAAAAATCATTCTATTCCTTTCCATCCATAAAATTCCAGATGATGAAATTCAGACCAAGAATCCAAGCTACTTGTAGAAAAGAGGATTTGGCAGGAGAGCGGCCATGGTTATCCCAAAACTCTACTAGTGAGGAAGCACAAATACATGCATGATTCCATGCTTCCCACCATAGATGGTAGATCTCCCTAGAATAAGAACACTGAAATAAAATATGGGAGACAAATTCCTCATTCTTCTTACAAAGGGCACATCTAGATGACCTTGAAAGTCTCTCTTCCTTAAATTCTCCCAGGTGCGACATCTTCTCTAGGCAATCAGCCAAAGAAAAAAGTTACACTTGGGCTAGTAAAATATATTCCACAGATGTTTCCACGAAGGCACACTCTTCCCACCATACAACTACCTATCTAATTCCTAGTATCCTAAGGCAACAATAAACTTTCCCTTTGTGTTAGGGCTCTGAGCCAAAACATCACTATCTTGAAGAGATTTGCAAAGTCTACCAAATAAAATTTTAGGTAGCACTTGATGGTTCTCTTTAGTGCCCCCTCTTAGCCAATATTGAGGACTCTTCTAGAAGGTCATCTAAACATGCCCTTTGGTAACAATAGTTTTGAAATTTGTCACCCTACTCGAACCAGCTGCAACAAAAATATCACAAAGGGGTTGAACATGAAGAAACTGGGAGATAACTGGGGGATGACCATCCCAAGAATCATGTCATAACTAATCCTCTAAACCCCCATTATAATTTTTTTAAAAAATACCTACTTTAATGAGACTTGCCCCTTTCTTTAGAGTGTCCCATATCATGGAGCCCTTCCCCATTAAAATGCATTGAGGAGAATCCAACCTATTAACACCCTTGAGATACTTTTGAGTAATTATATTGGCCCAATCCTAATCTTGGAAGGTGCACCACCTCCAATATAGCTTGGAAACTAATTTTTGACCCAAAAAACCAACAGGCCTAATACCAAGACCTCCCACTTGTTTTGGTCTACACACTGAATCCCATTTTACTAGGCTCCACTTGGATGAAAGGAAATTACTAAACCAAAGAAACTAACAAGAGAGGGCGTAAAATTCCTTCACAAAACTAAAATGAGCCACCCATACAAAACACCTCTAAATAGGAAGGGCTTGAACAACAAACTTCATCAAAGTCAGTCTTCTAGCTGATGAGAGCCATCTACAAGTTTAGTGACTAACTTTCTTGCAAAACTTGTCCAAAATTTCCTACCAAAACTCCCTACGTTTAGAACCCACACCAAGAGGAATCCAAAGGTAGACTAGAGGAAGGGAACCAATAGGAAATATGAGAATCTGAGCACTCATATTTTGGATAAGCCGAGGAGTATTAAAGAAAAATATATGAGACTTATCTTCATTAATTTTCTTCCCTTATGCATCCAAATAAGCATCTGATGTCTTCCTGAATTGTAAAGCTACAATGATTCTATCTCTTTCCATCATAGCAGTATCAACCAAAAACTACAAATGAGAATAGGGGGGTGAATCCTCGCACCAACTTCATCCTTAAATCAAGCCTTGTTTGACCTTTGATTTAAAATGAATCTTCCAAGACCCTTAGCCATGATGATAAACAAATAAGGAGATAATGGTTCCCCCTGTTGAAGGCCCCTAGAGGCACTGAAAATCTCAAAAGGTTCACCATTAACCAAAACTGTGAAAGAAGCCAAGAAAACACAATTCATCACCCAGTTGATCTAGTCACCGCTAAACAAAAAAATCTGAAGAAATTTCTGTAAAAAATCTCATCTAACTCTTTCATAAGCCTTTACCATGTCCAATTTAATAAACATGTCTTTCTCTTTAGAAGCAACCATTAAATGAATGGATTTGATAGAAATTACAATTCCATCCAAAATATGTTTGCCAGCAAGAAAACCTCCCAACTCATTAGAAATCAGAGCCTTGAGACATAATTTGAGTCTCTCAAAAATGAGTTTAGTGATAATCTTATATACCACATTGCAAAGAGAAATTGGTCAAAACTGATCAAGTCTATTCACATTCTCCTTCTTTGGAATCAAGACCAAAAAAGTAGAATTCATGGATTTTAACATCTTATTTTTGTGTGATTCTTGAACCACCTCCATAAGGTCCCATATGATAACTTCCCAAAATTCATGCAAGAATTCCACTCGGAAGACATCCGCTTATGAAAGATATTGTTTTCCAATTATTGCATCAAGATGGGGCAAAGGAGAGATTCATTCATTTAACTTGAGACAAGGAGGGGTGCAATCCAAAATGAATACTTCTTCCCTCGAAAGAGGAGAATACTATTTGAACAAAGATGAAAAAAACATATGGGCTTCCTAAGAGATGTCTATCATAGAGGATAGTTGATTCCCCTCTGAAGACACTAAAGATGAAATGAGTGAAAAAAGTAATGTCCTTATCTCCCTCATGAAGCCAATCTATTCTGGATTTATGTTTCCAAAAGATCTCCTCATGGAGCTCGCATTCATCTAGTTCCTTAACAACCATAGCCTCCTTTTGATGCAGCTCCAAAGTAAGCCCATAATCCTGAATCAAGCGAGTAATAGAGTCTAACCGATCCTAGGTCTAGCCTATTTTTTGTAGTGTAGATTTCCAAAAAATGTCTATACCATCTCTTGATTTTATAATTCACATGCTGCAATTTTTTAACAAAAGACTACATGGTTGTACCATGAGAAGGTTACACTTCAAACCACCAACCTGTAACTAAGTCCTAGAGAGAGGGGTCCTGCAACCACATGAGTTGAATTTTAAAATAAGGCTTCTTAGAATCATTGGAAGAAGTCAAAGAAATTTTGATTCGCTAATGATTTGATCCTCTCCAATCTAAAATTTTGAAACTAGCTCTCTATCTATTTCCCATCCAACAACAAGAAATAAGGAATCTATCCAATCACTTAAAAATTGTATCCTCACCACTTCTCCTATTATTACAAGGGAATATATCAATAATGATCAAATGATAAGCCAAGATCTAGAAGCTTACGAGATAGCACATGAGAGACAAGATGATCAAATTCATATCTCAATAATGATCAAATGATCATGGATCATATATCCAATAATCAATCTAAGTACAATGTAGGAGTGCCTGAATATATAGGCAATGCAATAAGACTACATGATAAGGAGATGATAAGCTATCAACCACACTAGGTGGAATAACATGTCCACCAAAGGTGGATCATCCTCCATTGTACATCAAAGTATGTGCAACATGTGCAACAACGAGAGGATGATAATGTGATAAAAACACTAAAGGTGGATCTCACACACAAAGAGGTGTGAGATGACAACTATCACCATCTAAAGTGGAATATCTCCTAATCATGTGCTAAAATGAATTGCAAACTCCTATGTGTCTCAATGACAACTAATATGCAAATGCATTATCCTAAGTAAACTTAAGTAAAGTTTAATTAGTAAATTTTTAATTACACCAACACCCCCCCTTAAGTGCAACTTAGGGGAATGTACTTAAGCTCACAATGCTAGATGATAATGCATGATGGTTCCCAACTACTAGGTCATGTTAGGTACCCATGTACAATATGCAAGAGCAATGCAATCTCTCATAAAGCAGAGAAAGAGGGAAAACCTGATGAGAAAAACCCTCCCCCCAAAAAAGAGATGGAAAAACAAGATGCATGGATGGATGGAGTAATCAAGATCCCCCCCCCAAAAGAGAGAAGTAGTAAGTAGTAGAAGAAGAGAGACATGGTAGCCCCCACTCAATGTAGAATGCCTATCAGTGATAGCTACTCCAGGATGAATGTAGAAGTTGGTCCATGAATGGAAAACAATGTTCCTCCCCTTAGGAAGAAACAATTCCATAGGGGTATATGAGATGTCTCCCCAATCTATAGGAAGAAACCTCAAGATGAATGATTTCTTTGAAAACTACTCAATTATCCCTGTGTCAGTACTGAAGGTTTCCCTTCCAAAAATGTTGAAAAGAACAAGTCATGATCAAACAAGGATGGATGTAGAACATGTCCCAAATAACTAAGTGTCTTATCTAATGATAAAGAGACCTCTTGCAACTTTTGTACATAAGGATACACATTCATATCAACCTTGAAAGACTAATCATGCAGAGAATGTACATGAGGGTCAGAGTGTTCCCTCGCAACAATTGAAAAAGGATATTGCCCATCAAAGAGAAGATGTATATCACCAATGATGTCTCCCATAAAGTCAATGTAGGACTCCACAAACAAAACTACAATGTTTGTCAAGTAGTCATCCACTAAAGCTGTAACTGGAATACAAGGTGTACCCTATTGTGCTAAATCATATAGACCTATAGGTGTAGCAATGTATGCATGTGGAATGTGTTGATGTTGTGAACTTGTCATGCGACTTTCTGAAGGATCCCCCACAAGTGAACCTGCTAAAACAAGAGTTTGTCTAACCCAATGAGTTCTAGTGGAAGATGATGATGGAGTATCCTCAACCTTAAGTTTACCAAGAAAAGGTGTAATCCTACATGTAGGAGTTAGGGTAGATGAAACATATGAATCACTACCACTAGTATCACTATTATTTTCCACATTGTTTGAAGTATGGAGAGGAGTAGAGGATTAGCTAGGTGAACTTTCCTCAAAGTGAACATTCCTCTCTATGAAAATATCATGAGTCTCAGGATCCATAAGTCTATATGCCTTAACACTTTCTTCATATCCAATGAATGTAAAAGGCCTTGGTGGAGGTTCCTTGCATTTCCATGAAGATATGTTTGTCCATGCTGGACAACCAAAAACTCTGAAGTGTTTCACAACCGGTTTTCTTCTACTCCATGCCTCAAAAGGTGTCATTACATCTAAGGCATTATGAGGAGATCTAATAAGGATGTGATTAGCACAACTTATAGATTCTACCACAAGTGATGGATCAAGAGACTTGGATTCAATCATGTGCAACTTGTCATTTTCTTAAGAGTTCTAATCTTCAGTTTTGCAATTCTCATCTATTGAGGACTAAATGAAACTAGATTCTGAATATCAATACCCTCAAGTTCACAAAATTCTCTAAATCTTGAGTTCACATATCCTCTTTCATTGTCTACATGAACAACCTTGATGGATTTACTTGATTGCTTCTCAACATGACTCTTGAAGGTTAGAAACTTATCAAACACTTCATTCTTGTGACCAAGAAAGTAGACCCATGTGTAGAGGAAAATGTCATCAATGAAAGTGAAGACATAGCTACCCTTGTTGACTGATGTCAATGGAAAGGGTCCTATTAGTACACTATGAACCAACTCAAGAACAACTGATGCTCTCCAAGACTTTCCTTTTTCAAACTTGTCTTCAAGATGCATATCCATTGAACAAGTTGAACATTCACCCTTGGAAAAGTTGATTGTAGGTAGACCTTTGACCATATGCTTTGAGCTAATTTGTTGAAGATAGCGGAAATCAAGATTTCCAAACCATTCATGCCATAATTTACTTTGTGATGGAGTGTTAAGGAGACTTAGACACAAAGTGGGAGAAATAATAAAGCCTTTTTTCATGATTAGCTTTACCCACTGCAATGAATGAATCATCTTTAAGATTTCGCTCCATGACTGAATTAGGAAGGAACTCAACTTTATTTCCACCTCCATAGTTAGTGATTTGGTAAATTGAAAGGAGATTGGTGCTAAGGTTAGGAACATAGAGAACATCCTTGAACTCTCCATTTTCCATCTCAACTGGTCCTTTCCCTTCAACTTCCACTTGTGTATCATTCCCTACAAAGATGTGAGGTACCTTAGATGGCTTCAATGAATAAAATTTCCCCTTTGAAGCACCCATATGATGTGTGGCACCCGAGCCAAAAATCCAATCCTTTAAAGAACTTAAAATTTCCATCAATGCTTTCCCTTTTCCCTTTGAAGTGAATGGAGATGAATCCTTGGGAGCATTTGGCACATTGATTTTGTTCTTCTTGCGTAAGTTTTCCAACTCATCAATTATCTTAGTCTTGCAATGATTCTCATCATGATTTGGTTTCTTGCAATATGCACAAAATAGTTTATTTTTCTTGTTGTTGTTTCCCTTCTTGTTGGAAGAATAATTGCCTTGTTGTGAGGAGGAAGATTGTTGTGTCTCTGATTGTGATTTTGGCTTCCACTGCTTCTTCTTCTTGTTGAAACTTTTTCCACCTTGATTTCTTTGGTTCTCATTATTAGCCACCAATGCCATAGACTTTGAAGACTTGAGAATAGCCATATCTATCAATTTTGATTGTTCCAGCATCAACATTTCTGCAAATGCATCAAATGAGGACTTAGTGAAAGCACTTCCCATAGTCAACTTGTGAGTATTGTAACTCAATACAAAAGCTACATATTCTGAAGGTAGTCTCTTCAAGATGTGATGAATCAACCTATCATCCTTTATGGATTACCACAATCCTTAAGTAGTGTTCTCAACTCATTTGCTTTGTTGAAATGGTCTTGAATTGTGTCAAACTTCCTAGGATCCAAGATAAGTAGATCATCCTCAATTGTGAATCCCTTTTCCTTGTCCACCTTACCATACAAATCTTCAAGTTTGTCCCAAGCACCCTTGAAATCCTTATAGCTAGAAATGTGTAAGAAGACATCTTCATGAACACAACTCCTTATAATTCCTAAAGCCATTTTTCCTTTAATTTCCCAATCATTTTTTGCATTAACATCCACATTAGGACTAGTAGGTTCTTTAATTTTACCATTTACATAAAGATTTAAACCCTTTTCCATTAGTTTACTCCACACATTATCTTTCCATGTAGCATAGTTGTGTGAAGTTAACAATGGACATATAGGTCAGCTCATGATGCAAAAATAAAAGAGACACAAGAGCACAAGACACCCCACAAATTCATTGAATCAAAGAACGCCCCACCTCCCCCCCCCAAAAAAAATGATGCTTTTGGCACTTTATATGTAGTGCATGTACAATTGCCACTTTCCAAAATTGGCCAAAGTGGACTTCTGATTTTGATGTTTACAACCACCTCAATGAGGCCAAATCAGATTCAAATCAATATTGCTCATAATCAAATTAAATCCTAACCATTAAAATGATCATACAAGGCCAAAAAGGACCTAGATTTGAAAGTGATATTTTTTCCCAAATAAGGCTATAATTTGATAGCAAATCTGGAAAGTACTCAAAAAATTATACACTTTCAAAAAAAATGGCACCTAAAAATGTGTTCGTATGAGTGTGAACAAAGCCTCTGAAGTTGCAAAACTAGGGATCAGACAGGTATAGTCACCAAAATATACATTTTCTATCAAATCCGTGCACCAAAATTAGAAAATAACACCACGACTGGAAAATTTAGGAAATTTTAGCCGAAATAAAAAAACATTGCACTCAATTTGGAGCTTGGATGACCAAGTTATGGCCTCCCAAAGTTGGACTGCAAAATTGAAAATTCAAATGGTGAGGGCTGCAATTTTTTCAAATTTGATGATGTAAAAAAAATACTATGTTAAATTTGAAGGTCAAACGACCCTCACCATAGTGCAAAAATGCCCAGGTATGATGGTTAAAAGATTGTCAATTTTTATCATAGGAAATGATGATGCAAGAAGGAGCTTAAATTTGATGTCTTGGAGATTGTCAAATGCATACAAAAAATAGTCTAATTGACATCCGAACGAGCATAAAATTTAACATCATAAAAATGATGAAAAATATAAAAAAAATTAAAAATACCCATTTTTCATTATTGCCACGTGGTGATATTGTATTGGATCCCTGCTTGTTGGTGTGGTGTCCACATGTCCGTGTTGGAGAGGTGGTCAGCCCACGTGGCAGTGACTGGCCTGCACGGCTGGATCAAACTCAGGCTATGGATATTTATTTTATGTTTTATACGGCTTGTCAGGGGTTCAGATGTCCAAAGTTGATGATGTGACACTTTCTGCGATTAACTTTGGCCTAGAGAGCTTTGCGGTATCATATTTTTCACACCTCTTATTTATAAGTTTAATTGATCCCATATGTTATCATATCCATTTCTCTTATGTTAATTTTGTTTCTACTAGGTTACCCCACTTGGCTTCAAGACACCGAGATGAAAAAAGAAATCCTCGAGGTTAACCAAAGCATAAAAGGTAATTTAGTGCAATTTTAAGTTTATTTGTTGAAATGTATTATGATTAAACATGTACATGTATACTAGTGAATGCACATGTCTTATTTGTTCTATATACAAAAATAGTTAGGTTTTACAAAATTAATGAATGCACTGAATGTTGCTAATGTTCAGGAGCGGGAAGAGGTAACATTTTTATATTCACTTTCAATTGCAATGTTTTTTGTTCAAAATATATTAGAAATCCTTCATCTATGACTATGATATATGTTATTATTTTCATACAGGAAATGTTCATAGAGGCCTCATCAGCGACGATCCCTCCTAAGAGCACATGAGAGCTATTTGAGGCTCTGATATGCATTATATATATGCATATATACATACATATATATACATATATATATATATGTATATATATGTATATATATGTATATATATGTATGTATGTATATATATATATATATATATATATATATATATATATATATATATCTATATATATATATGTGTGTGTGTGTGTGTGTGTGTGTGTGTATGATGCAGGAGCATCCCAGGTTTCTTTGCTATCCTACTCTTTTGTTCATTCTGTAAGTTATTGTCGAGTTGCAAAAGTTGCCAAGTGTTCCTGTGTGTCGAGTTGTCCGGTGTTGGCCGAGCATTTCTTCCTGTGTCGAGTGAGTATGTTATTTGTTGATGCTCGGTTCTTCTTTGACCGAGTTTGTCCGTGTTTGATTCTTAGTTGGAGTTGACTCATGTATTTAATTTGGGTTGTGAATTTTATGAATTTAATGATTGGGATCTTGTCTTGGGATGTGTGCAGACCATTTTGTGGTTGACCTTCTATTTTTAATTGTTAGAATAACTGAGAGGGGGGGTGAATTAATTAGATCAGTTATCCTACAGTCCCAAATCTCAAGATGTAACTATAAAAACAATTTCAACAAAGTCTGCAGCTCAGTAACAAAAACTCTTAAACTGTCTGTGCCTTTACCAATTACCAGTTAATTAACTCACAAAAATTACCGATCAAATCAAATATGTAGTATGTAAAGTATTACAATAAAGCAATCATCACAGAAACTCATAACACAATGATTTAACATGGAAACCCTGTTAAGGGAAAAACCACCTAGGACTGGTAACCCAAAATATTTTTCACTTTTATGAAGTGAGCTAAGTGAAGAGCCAACCTTGTTAAAGGTTACAAACACATTGTTAGGTGCGACCTTGTTAGAGGATTTAAGACTAACAGTTATCATTCAACCAACATTCACTATGGGGTTGATATGATAACAATGTACATTCATTGAATGACATGGGGCATAGCATAAGACGGTTAAGTCCACTTAGTTAATGGATTTTTTTGCATCAATGGTTAAACTGAAATAGTAGTTGATCTGATTACAATACAACTTATCTTTTAGATGTTCAAATCTATTCTAAGCCCATACAAATCTTTTGATCAATATATCAATTCACTTCCTTAACTTACTTTCACTTGATAATAGCTCTCTAACACTTGGTACTGTTCTGCAGTTCGGTTCTCCTTCAACCAATCTGATCAGGCATGCATGAAACTGTATTCATGCAAAATATCTACAGTCTTCTTTCTTCCGGCATGTTTCAATAAAGAAACTCATATCTCTTATATAGACAGATAAAATATTTTCATATCAGCCATTAGATTTTGCCACTTAATCCCCTTCATAGATTTTGCCTCCTAAACCTTCCTCGGTAGTTGTGTCAATAACACGTTTCAATTCCATCCTTTAGATCTTCTCTAAATTTTGTCAGCCGTGGATCTTATAAAAAACTTTATCCTCAATCTCAAAATCATAACAATTTCCTGCTCATCAATTTTTGTCGGCTAAACTTAAGTATTTAATACTTTCATCCATAGTTGGTTAACAAAGAAATGCATCGGCAAACACAAGCTCAGTTAATACTGTCGCTCGGTATACACAACACTGTCTTGGTGTATACTAAAGTGCTTCATTTACCGACCACATGGCCTTGTACATTTTTCTTCCTTCTCCATAACAGATTTATGCAACATAATCAAGTCAACAACATGAAGTCATAGACTCACCAGTAAGTTACCCAAAGTATTCCTTATCCTCATCTGTAGTATCCATCTTCCTCTATGTAGATATATCAATTCTTCATCTTTTCTCTCCTCTTTACACATGTTTAGATATTTGTAACTAACATGATAAATATTGTCAAACTATTTGACATCAATGAAAACATAATGACTGATTTAATTATCTTACATATCATTTCAGTACTCAATGATCTCTAATCACTGATCTTCAAGTCATTCAGGTATTCAATCAGTTGTAGTTCATCAATCTCTCCCTTTGGCATTGATTACAACACAAGAAATATGAAATATGTCATATACATACCAAACATGTATTCTACAACTATATAAGTAAATTTTGTAGCTCGGTAAGCTCTCCCTATCTTGATATTTTAATATGTTTAATTACTACGTTACATGATAGCATTACAAGTGCAGACTTTCCTCTATGGATTTGATCTTTTCAGCTCTTAGATTCCTTCTGTTCTCAGCAACAAATCTTCAAAACTCTCCCTGACTTTCTCATATTATCTCTCCCTTAGATAGATGTGATCTTGATTTGTTCATCATATTATTTATCTCTCCCTTTGACAAAAATGCCAAAGAAAAACATAAAACATACAGCTCTGCAATAGCCAAGTGACTCTCTGTTGTTCGGTGCAGACTATGTATCTTGGTATAGTGATATGCCAATTCTTTGTTCTGGTTCTTCAAAGCTTTCACAACCTTAGACATAATCCAAAGTGTGAGTTATGTTGCATCAAAATGAATGATCTTGATAAGATTAGGCTAATGCAACCTCCAAATCACATTAGTGGTTGGTAGACAGGGGACAGACCCCAAGTCTAGTCCTCAAGTATTCAAAAGTTTTTGTTAGTAGAGGCTTGGTAAAAATATCAGCAAGTTGCTCCTTTGATGTGACAAATTCTAGTTTGACTTTCATAACCTGTACTTGTTCTCTTAAGTAGTGATACTTAATAGAAATATGCTTGGTCTTTGAGTGCATTACATGATTCTTAGAAATATTTATTGCACTAGTATTGTCACAATATATAATCACCAGCTCAGTGATTACCTCATTCATCCCTTCCAACACTTATTTGATATAAGCAATGTTTGAACAGTTTGTAGCAGTAGCAACATACTCTGCTTTGGCAGTAGATTGAGAAATACAAGGTTGTTTCTTACTTGTCTAAGTAACAAGTCTTTCAACAAAGAAAAATGCTCCTCCGATTGTACTCTTTATATCATCTATATTTCTAGCCCAATCTACGTCGGTGTAGACTCTTAGTTCAAATTTGCCTTCCTTAGGATACCATAATCCATATTCCTCTATTTTCTTCAGATATCTCAAGATTCTTTTTACTGCAACCATGTGTGAATCCTTTGGATTGACAAAAAATCTAGCAACAATCCCTACTGCATATGCAATATCTGGTCTACTTTGTACTACATACATCAGTTTACCAATCGTAGATCAGTAGAATGTCTGGTTTACCTCTATAGATTCATCATCTTTAGTCAGTTTTCAGCCTATGACCATTGGTGTTCCAACTGGCTTAGCATCTTCCATGCCAAATGTTCTTAATACTTCCTTTATGTACTTTGATTGTGTGATGAAAATTCCATCATTCTGTTGAATAACCTGCAAGCCTAGAAAGAATTTAATCTCTCCAAACATGGACATTTCAAATTATTTTCTCATATCATCAACAAATGATTTACAAATATGATCTTTTCCTCCAAATATTATATCATCCACAAATATTTCAGCATTCAAAATAGTAACATTAGACTCTCCTTTCATATACAAATTGTTGTTTTCACTAGTTCTTACAAAACCAATACTTAAAAGATAAGTATGCAACCGTTCATACTAGGCTCTTGGTGCTTGATTTTGATGCAAGGCAGGGGTCAAGAGGGGCCAATAGATGGCACACCCTGATGATCCAAGCTTTCTCAACACCTGTGGAAGAAAACAAACACAACAGTGAGAGAGAGAATGCTAGATCTTTCATATAATTTCATCAATTGAATCTTACATGCCGGGATGTAAGGCCTTCTCGGTTACAGCCTGATATTACAATGAATCTAAAAAGTCTTCAAACATGTGAGGATTTGTTACAAATCTCTAATCTAATGTTTACCATCTTCTATCCAAGAGCTGCCCCTAAACTACAACCAAACAACTACATTTATACAAGAGGATATCGAACTGAGTCAGCCTCCAAATCCATAATCAATGAAAGAAATGGTCAGATCCAGGACCACACACTTCCCAATGATGGATACTGGCTATAAATCTATGATCCAATATAAATGTACAAGTCAGCCTCAATAGAAAAAAAAAACTAAACCCATCGGTGAGCAAGGATGACTGAGCAACAGACAAGCAATGCCAAGCACCAGTGAAACAACCGACCACCCAAGAAATGACTGACCACACTCGGTAACCAAAGGAAATTGACCAACTACCGACCAACTTGGTCAAAGCAAGAACTAAGCAACATAGACAAACTCCAAAATGTTTTTGGTGAGACAGGATTGCCAAGGACCTGAGATGCTCCTGCATCAGCTTTAAACCATATAAAAATTTATGTAGTCTACATACCATATCTTTCTGATTTGGATCAACAAACCCTTCTGGTTGTTCTATGTATACCTCCTCTTCTAGTATTCCATTCAGAAAAGTAGACTTAACATCCATTTAATAGACTTTAAATTTCTTATGTGCAGCATATGCGAGTAACATTCAGACTCCTTCCAATCTAGCAATAGGTGCAAAAGTTTCACCATAATCTATGCCTTCTTCTCATTGCAAACTAGTCTAGCTTTGTTTCTTGTAACCTCTCCATTCTCATTCAGCTTATTTCTTAAAATCCATTTAGTACCGATAACATTCTTATCTTTTTGTTTAGGTACTAAAGTCCATGTCTTGATTTTCTCTATTTGTTCTATTTCTTCATTCATTGCATTTATCCATGTTAATATGATTTAGAACAATAGAGAGGGAGGGTGAATCAGTTGTTCTCAAGTCCTGATATATAAAATAACTTCAAAAACTTTTCCTTGAATTAGATCAAGCAACCAAAAACAACTCGGTCATCACTGATTCAATAATAGAAACATATAACATAACAGTCCACTACCTAGTTGTATCTAACTTGTAAAACACATAAATGTTCAAACCAAAACATTCACACAAGCATTGACACTAGGATTTATAGTGGAAACCCAATGTGGGAAAAACCACTTTGTAACATGCTACTATTATTTTCACTCTTCTGAAGTGAGCTCAGTTAAAACCCAACCCTGTCAAAGGTTAGAATACACACTGTCAGGTGTGACCCGGTTAAAGGATTTCAATCACCCTGTTAAAAGTGAGCCTTGTTATAGGGCTTACATACACTCCATTAGAATGCAACCTTGTTTAAAGGATTTAACATATGACTGTTAGGTCAACCTTTGTTACAAGGATTTTGACTGTTACAATGGTTAGAAAGTAGCAGTAGTATTGATTTGAAAACATACAACTCACTTTGCAAATATCAAATCCAATTTCGTACACAAATGTTGGTTTACTGACTTTGAAACTTTTCCATCTCCATCTTTGATCTACTCAAAACTTTTCTTCAAGCGATCACCACACTTCTCCTTCAGCCTTTTTGCTTATACAGTCAATAAAACTTATCTTTCAGCATTCCGTTTTCACCCATGCAACATCCCCTTCATCCAATACTCAAGCTCCCTTAATACTTTCCTCAATTAGGTTAACTCATCTTTTGCCTCTCAATCTCATTCGTACATCTTAGGGTTAGGTCAGATTCAATGAATCTACCTGCTTTATGTTCTTCGACTCCTTTTCTAGAATCATCTCAAATCTTAAAAAGATTTTTGATAAAATATTTTACAATGCATTAAATGATTCCATACAATCAATAAATAAAGTCAACATGTTTTACATAATCCAATAATTCAACAATGTCGGCTCCAAATCTGAATTCTCTTCAAATACAAAAAAATGTTGATGCTCGGTCAATACTGTGATCATCCACTCGGTCTTCATGTAGAATGCTCGGTCATTACTAGAACTGTTTCCTTGGCATATATTGTCTTCCTCGGCAATTTACTGATGTTTGGTCGACACTAGATTTTTGCTCGGCATATACTAACTCAACTTAAACATGATTTTATCCATTTTTGCTCGGTTAAGCCTACCAGTTTAGTCTTCAATCTTACTAAGATAAACAATACATTGTCTCATCATTGTGCAACATAGTCAAGTACACTTTGTAGTATCAAGATAACTCAACCTTTCCTTAGGTGCTATTGTTGGTACCAACCTTGCCCCAATCCTTCACAACAATATAATAGATATAGTACTTTCCTAAGTAGCAATAGTCTTACTAGTTAAGGTTTTGACATCAATGACAATACAACAATTGTTTCAATTATAGTTTCCAACAATCTCCCTCTTTGGCATTGATGGCTTCACCATATGATATCACCTGAATAACACATGGATTACCAACCAATCCAAAAACTTATTTGTCCATTAGAGAAAATGTGTAATATCCTTAGCTTCATTCTGATTCAAAATCTATAAACCTTACTTTTGTGACCGTCATAAGTATTTGAATCTCCCTCTATCTTGATCTTTCATTTTAGTTCATCATCCCTATTCTTCAGTGTCGTGATATTATATCATCTCAGTTCATCTCCCTCTTTGATAAAAATGCCAAAGCAACAACAATACATCCAACAGATGTAGATAGTATCTGTGCAGCTCAGTGTTTCTCCCTCTATCATCTTGCTTATGACTGATTCGTTGTCTTTGCTTCTTCTTCACAACTCTAGGCCAGTCCTAAAGTGTGACAATCTTCTGCATCAATTTGTCAAATATTTTGCTGTAGCATATTTGATGCAGTGTTCCTAGCTTGTCTAAGAAGCCTTAGTTAGGGGCAGGACCCCTAATTGACTTCTTAGCTACTCATGAGCTTCTCTAGGTAAAGCTTTAGTGAATATGTCAGCCAATTGCTCTTTTGTATTCACATATTCCAATCAAACTTCTTTGTCTTGTACCAATTCTCTCAAATAGTGATACTTGATTGCTATATTCTTGGTCTTAGTATGCATCACTGGATTTTTAGAAATGTTGATAGCACTTGTGTTGTCACAGAAAATAACAACAGGTTCAGTGGTTTCTTCTTTCATACCTACCAATAATTATTTTATCCATATCAAATTTGAATAGTTTACTGCAGCAACAACATACTCGGCCTCGGCAGTGGATTGGGAATTGCAATTTTGTTTCTTGATCATCCAAGAGACTAATCTCTATCCAAGAAAGAAAGCTCCACCACTAGTACTCTTCCTGTCATCTACATTTCTTGCCCAATCAGCATTTGTGTATACTCTTAGTTCAAATTTGTCATTCTTCTTGTAATATAGCCCATAATCAGCAGTTCCTTTCAAGTATCTCATAATTCTTTTCACATCCATCATGTGTGTTTCCTTAGGATTGGCAGAGAATCTTGCCACAATTCCAACAACTAGTGCAATATCTGGTCTCCTATGTACAACATATTGCAATTTTCCAATCATGGATTTGTACAAAGTCTGGTTCACTTCTGCAACATCGTCATTCTTAGATAATTTTTGTCTAGTAACCATAGGAGTACTCACTAGTCTAGCATCTTCTATCCCAAAGGTTTTTTAGTATTTCACTAACATACTTAGACTGTGTAATGAAAATTCCTTTCTTCATTTGATATACTTGTAAACCAACAAAGAATTTAATCTCACCAAACATGCTCATTTCAAATTTAGTTTGCATTTCATTTGAAAATATCTTACACAAATCTTCTTGTCCACCAAAAATAATGTCATCAACAAAAAATTTTGCTAACAAGATACCTTTACCTTCCTCATCTTTCATATACAGATTGCTTGTGTCATTTGTTCTTGAAAATCCAATCTGCATCAGATAGTTATGCAACCTCTCATACCATGCTCTGGGAGGTTGTTTTAATCCATATAGGGCTTTGTTCAATTTGCATACCATGTGTCTTCTGTTTGGATCAATAAAACCTTCTGGCTGTTCAATGTAAACTTCTTCTTCCTGTATACCATTCAAAAATGTAGACTTGACATCCATTTGATATACCTTGAAATCTTTATAAGTAGCATATGCAAGTAGAGTTCTCACTCCTTGCAATCTAGCTACAGGGGAAAATGTTTCTTTATAATCAATTCCTTCTTCTTGTGCGTAGCCTTTTCATACCAGCCTAGCTTTGTTCCTAGCGATTTCACCTTTTTCATTCAACTTATTCCAGAACACCCACTTTGTTCCTATAACATTTTTATTTTCAGGTCTCGGCACTAGAGTCCAGGTATCATTCTTCTCAATCTGGTCAATCTCTTCATTCATTGCTTGTATCCAGTCTTCATTTTCTAATGCCTCTTTAGTTGACTTGGGTTCAAATTCACATAGTAAACATGTTGGATCCTTTTTCTTACTTCTGGTCTGGATACCAGTATCTTTGTCTCCAATTATATGTTTAGGTTTGTGATGTCTTCTTACATATTTTGCCAAAACAGGTTCAACTCTACTTTCCTCTGTTTCATTAGGTTCCCCAAAAAGATTGCCAGATTTAGCTTCTGAATGCTCAGCAACCTCTTCTTGATACTTGACAACATTATCTTGTAGCTTGACATGTTCTTGTTCTCTCTCGGCACTATTTTCCTAAAACTCAACATTAGGTGTCTATCACTCGACATTGCTTACCCGAGACTCAGCATCAGGTGCAAGTCTGTTACTTGCCTCTTCTATTTCTTCAATGTACACAAAAGGTTTGTAATCTTCTGGTTCTCTTTTTCTATCAACTTCATTTCTTTCTGCATACTCATCAATTTTGACATTCACACTTTCCACAATTTTGTTAGTGTTAGAGTTCAAACACTTATAACCTTTACTTTTTGTGGAGTACCTTAGGAATATGCCTTCATAACTTTTAGCATCAAACTTTCCATTCCTATTGTCTTTCAATATGTAGCACTTGCTTCCAAAAATTCTAAAGTATTTAACACTTGGTGCATATCCATACCATAATTCATAGGGTGTCAGATTTGTACCTTTCTTGATCTGTACCCAATTAAGAGTGTAGACAACAGTGCTCATAGCTTCTTTCCAATATTTCTGTGCCACATTCTTTTCAATCAACAATGTCCTTTCACAATCCAAGATAGATTTGTTTCTTCTTTCTGCTATACCATTATGTGGAGGTGTTCTAGGTGCAAACATCTGTCTTCTAATTCCTCTATCATTGCAAAACAAATTAAATTCATTTGATGTAAATTCTCCACCTTGGTCAGATCTAAGACATTTCAGGTTCCTACCTGTCTTCTTCTCAACTTTAGCCAAATACCACTTAAAGAATTGAAAAGCGTCAGATTTTTCTTTTAGAAACATTACATGCATCATCCTGGTATGATCATCAACAAACAAGATAAAGTATCTAGCACCACAGTAGCTTTGTACACCCATAGGTCCACAAAGGTTAGTATGAACCAAATCTAAAATGTTTTTAGAAGTAAAGGATTTTCTCTTGAAACTTGACTTTGTCATTTTTCCTAACTGACATTCCTTGCACATTACATTCTCAAGTTTCTTCAATCTAGGTAGACCTCTTACTTTCTTCTTCTTACTTATCTCTACCAGATTATCAAAGTTAACATGACATAGCCTCTTATGCCATAACCAAATATCATCAAGTTGTGCAATCATACATACTTCTTTAGATAGGTCAAGATAGAAAAAATTACCTCTAGTCTGTTCTCCACTTCTGATCAGTTCACTAGTAGCATCAAATATCTTAGCTTTCTTGTGATGAAATTCAACTCGGTAACCAGTTCTATTGAGCTGAGCAACACTTAACAAGTTATAATTCAAACCTTCAACCCAATAAGCATTTTCACAAGATATCTTATCAATTAGTTTAATCAAATATTTTCCTCTAACAGGACATGGTGCATCATTACCAAATGTTACACTTTTACCTCTGTAATGATGTAAAGTCTCAAACTTATTCTTGTCACCAGTCATGTGATGTGAACAACCACTGTCAATAATCCATTTGTCATTCTTGTTCACATAGGAAATCAATGCAATTTTCTCATCCTCATCAGATTCATCTTTCATTGCAACATAGACTACCTCAATTTCAAATTCATCACTATCAGTGTCAGACTCTTCTTCAGCAATGTAACAAGATTTCTTACATTTTCCTTTGTAATCTTTGTACCTTCGGTAGCTTTTGTCATCTTTTCTGTCTTTGTATTTTCTTTTTCCTTCATCATCTTTATCCTTCCTGTCAGGACATCTAGCAGCTATATGACCGACTTTATTACATGCAAAACATATAATAGGGAGTTTACCTTTATATCTTCCTTTCCCTCTTCTTAGTCTTCTAGCCATAAGAGCTTCTAGATCTTCAAGTTCTTCATCAGAAGTGTCATTGTCATCTTCACTTTCACTTTCACTTTTGCATCTTTCTTTTTCCTTCTTAGGCTTATTCAGAACTAGCTGTGACTTAAAAGCAATTTCAACATTAGCAATACTACCAACAGTGAAATTTATCATAGTTAGAGACTTGAAAAGTAGTCGGCTTGCCAATCAAACCTTCCAAAGTGAGTGCATTAGCAGAGTTACATCTAGATTCCTGAATAGCTAAGATCTTAATAGCATATATAGGACGCAGAGTTCTTAGCACTTTTCCAATAATGTTTTCTTCATCAATAATTCCATTTGCTCCTCTAATAGCATTTACAACTTCTTTTATTCTACCACAATATTGTGCAATGTTTCCACCTTCTTGCATTTTCATCTCATCAAACTTACCTCTGAGACTCTTGGCCTTAGCTTTTAGCACATATAAGTTACCACCATAGATCTTTGCAAGAGTGTCCCACATATCCTTAGTAGTTGTGAAATCCTTAGTGTCCTCAAATTTTTGATAGCTTAGGGTAGATGCAATTTCTAGCATAGCCTGGTTGTGTTCTTGCTTAGCTCTCATTTCCTCAGCAGTCAAAGGTGCAACAGGAGAGACATAGTCATTCTCAATGTAGTACTTTGCAAAATCACCAATACCAGCCAAATGCAGCTTCATCAGGCTTTGCCATGCAGGAAAGTTTTCCTTATTCAGCTTCGGTACCTCCTTCTTATACATCTTGATCATTTGCTTCAAGTCCTTTTAAACTTATTTTCTGTAAACACCAATAAGAAACACAGCTCTGATACCAATTGTTAATATGATTTAGAACAATAGAGAGGGGGGGTGAATCAGTTGTTCTTAGGTCCTGATGTATAAAATAACTTCAAAAACTTTTCCTTGAATCAGATCAAGCAACCAAAAACAACTCAGTCATCAATGATTCAATAATAGAAACATATAACATAGTAGTCCACTACCCAACTATATCTAACTTGTAAAACACAGAAATGTTCAAACCAAAACATTCACACAAGCATTGAAACTAGGATTTATAGTGGAAACCCAATGCGGGAAAAACTACTTTGTACCATGCTACTATTATTTTCACTCTTTTGAAGTGAGCTTGGTTAAAAGCCAACCCTGTCAAAGGTTACAATACACACTGTCAGGTGTGACTCAGTTAAAGGATTTCAATCACCCTGTTAAAAGTGAGCCTTGTTATAGGGCTTGCATACACTCCATTAGAATGCAACCTTGTTCAAAGGATTTGACATATGACTGTTAGGTCAACCTTTGTTAAAATGATTTTGACTGTTACAATGGTTAGAAAGTAGCAGTAGTATTGATTTGAAAACATACAACTCACTTTGCAAATATCATATCCAATTCCGTACACAAATGCTAGTTTACTGACTTTGAAACTTTTCCATCTCCATCTCTGATCTGCTTGGAACTTTTCTTCAAGTGATCACCACACTTCTCCTTCAGCCTTTTTGCTTATACAGTCAATAAAACTTATCTTTCAGCATTTCATTTTCACCCATGCAGCATCCCCTTCATCCAATGCTCAGGTTCCCTTAATACTTTCCTCAATTAGGTTAACTCATCTTTTACCACTCAATCTCATTCGTAGATCTTAGGGTTAGGTCAGATTCAATGAATCTACCCGCTTTATGTTCTTCAGCTCCTTTTCTAGAATCTTCTCAAATCTTAAAAAGATTTTCGATAAAAAATTTTACAATGCATTAAATGATTCCATACAATCAATAAATAAAGTCAACATGTTTTACATAATCCAAGAATTCAACAATGTCGGCTCCAAATCTGAATTCTCTTCAAATAAAAAAAAATGCTGATGCTCGGTCAATACTGTGATCATCCACTCGGTCTTCATGTAGAACGCTCGGTCATTACTAGAACTATTTCCTCGACATATACTGTCTTCCTTGGTAATTTACTGATGTTTGGTTGACACTAGATTTTTGCTCGGCATATACTAACTCGACTTAAACATGATTTTATCCATTTTTGCTCGGTTAAGCCTACCAGTTTAGTCTTCAATCTTACTAAGATAAACAATACATTGTCTCATCATTGTGCAACATAGTCAAGTGCACTTTGTAGTATCAAGATAACTCAACCTTTCCTTAGGTGCTATTGTTACCAACCTTGCCTCAATCCTTCACAACAATATAATAGATATAGTACTTTCCTAAGTAGCTTACCATTTAAGGTTTTGACATCAATGACGATACAAAAATTATTTCAATTGCAGTTTCCAACAATCCATTCATCATTCTCAAGTGCAACCTTAACATTATTCGGTTCAAACTCACAAACTAAGCATGTAGTCTATCTTAACTTACTTCTTGTCAGCATGTTAGCTTGCTTGTCTACAATGATTTGGTTCTCAGGATTATGTCTTCTGAAAAATCTTTCCAGCACTTGTTCTCTCCTTTGTTCTTCATTCTGTTCAGGTTCATTTCTTTGCTCAGTAGCTTCTTCCTGTTTCTTGGATTTCCTTTATTGTTCCTCAGTGTTATTTTCCTGATGCTCAGTCAACTCATCCTGTGGCTTCGGTAGGTACTCTGGATGCTCAACATAAGTGAATCTACCATAGTCTTCTGGCTCCTTATTGCTTTCCACATTTTTATCATTATATTCATCAACTCTGACATTAGCACTTTCAATCATTTTATTAGTGACCTTATTCAGACACTTGTAAGATTTACTTTTAGTAGAATATCCAAGAAATATTCCCTCATCCCCTTTAGAGTCAAATTTCCCATTCCTATCATCTTTCAGAATAAAAAATTTGCTACCAAAAATTCTGAAGTAAATTACACTCAGCGTGTAGCCAAACCATAACTCGTAGGGTGTTTTGTTTGTGTCCTTCAATTGTACTCGGTTCAATTTATATACAGTTGTGCTAGCTACCTCTCTCTAGTATACTTTTGCAAAATTCTTTTCTAACATCAGTGTCCTTGCACAATCAACAATTGATCTGTTTCTCCTTTTAGCAATCTCATTCTGCTCCGATGTTCTAGGAGCAGAAACCTATCTTTTTATGCCATGCTCATTACAATAGTTACTGAATTCATCAGAAATAAACTCACCACCTTTATCAGACCTCAAGCATTTGAGTTCTTTCCCAGTTTCTTTTTCTACTTTTTCTTTGTACCATTTAAACATTTTAAATACCTTAGATTTCTCTTTTAAAAACATGACAGTCATCAATCTAGTGTAATTATCAACAAATAGAATAAAATGTCTATGTCCATAGTAGCTTTGAGTTCTCATGGGACCACATAGGTCAGTGTGAACTAACTCCAAGATTCTTTTTGTTGAATAGTATTTACTCTTAAAACTAGATTTTGTCATTTTCCCCTTTTGACATTCATGACACATAACATGATCAGTCTTTGTCAGGCTAGGTAGACCTCTAACCTTTTTCTTTCTACTGATCTTAATCATATTATCAAAATTTACATGACATAACCTTTTATGCCATAACCATGCATCCTCATTTTTCATCAATAAACAAGAAGTCTTAGCATTGTCAAGATAAAATAAGTTACCTTTAGATTGCCCTCCTGTTCTGACAAGATTTCTACTTTCATCAAATATCTTTACCTTCTTTCTTTCAAAAGCTACTCAGTGACCTGAGTTGTTAAGCCGTTCTACACTTAGAAAATTGAAATTTAGTCCATTTACCCAATAAGCATTATCACATTTGATTTTATCATTTATCAATAAAGATTTTTTTCCTCTAACCATATATGGTGTATCATTACCCATTCATACTGATCCTCCATTATAATGCTCAAGATGATCAAAATTTTCTTTATCACTAGTCAAGTGATGTGTACAACCACTATCTATGATCCAAGTATCATTTTTACTAACCTTAGAAATTAGTGTTGTCTCTACATACCTTTCTTCTTCTTCAAAATCTTCCTTCATCGCAAAAAAAACTACTTCAACATCATCATCTGTGTCTTTATCAGTATCATTCTCTTCAGTAATGTAACATACCTTTTTGCCCTTATCTCTGTGATCTTGGTTGTCCCTATTGTAGTGTTGATAACTTCTGTTATTTTTCCTTCCATAGATTCCTTCACCAGATTGATCAGTTTTTCTATCATCATCTTTCCTGTTCAGGCATCTAGCAGCAATATGGCTAACTTCTTTCCAGGTAAAACATGCTAAAGTTAATTTACCCTTATATCTACCTTTACCTTTAGGTAATCTCCGGGCCATAAGAGCTTAAAGTTCATCAAGCTCATCATCAGTATTTCTATCACTGTCATTCTTTAAGTTATGTCTACTGCTAGACTTAATGATCTTCAGAGAAGACATGAAAGTAGACTCAGCAGACAGTACAACACTATTATCAAAATTGTTTAACTCAAAAGTTGTTAGCTTACCAATTAGACTATCAAGAGTAAGATTATTGGCAGGTGTAGACCTCATTTCATGTATTGCAAATATTATGATTGCATAAGTAGGCAGCAAGCTTCTTAAAATTTTACTTACCATTGTATCTTCATCTATGACACCACCAGATCCTCTGATAGCATTGACTACCTCCTTTATTCGGTTTGTATATTGTACTATGTTTTCTCCTTCCTTCATTTTCATATCGTCAAACTTGCCTCTTAGGATTTTAGCTCTGCCTCTCTTGACATTAACATCACCTCCATAAACTTGAGAAATTTTATCCCACATCTCCTTTGCAGTTGTGCAATCTTTGACATCCTCGAATTTAATATCGGGTAGAGTAGCAACAATCTCTATCATAGTAATGTTGTGTTCATGTCAATCTTTTAGTTGATCAAGAGTCAATGGTATAGTTGTTAGTTGTAAGTAGCAATTCTCAAGTAGATGTAAGGCAGTATCTCTGATTCTGGATATATGAAGTTTCATTCGACTTTGCCATATGGTAAAATTGTCCTTGTTTAGCTTTGGCACCTCCCTCTTATACATCTTGTGATCTTTTTGCTGAATTCCTTAAAACTCTGTTCTAAGCAACCAATGCTCTGATACCAATTGTTAGAATAATTGAGAGGGGGGGTGAATCAGTTAGATCAGTTATCCTACAGTCCCAAATCTCAAGATGTAACTATAAAAACAATTTCAACAAACTCTGCATCTCGGTAACAAGAACTCTTAAACTATCTGTGCCTTTTCCGATTACCACTTAATTAACTCATAGTAACTACTGACCAAATCAAATATGCAGTATGTAAAGTATGACAATAAAGCAATCATCATAGAAACACATAACACAATGATTTAACATGGAAACCATGTTAAGGGAAAAACCACCTGGGACTAGTAACCCAAAATAATTTTCACTCTTCTGAAGTGAGCTCGGTGAAGAGACAACTATGTTAAAGGTTACAAACACACTGTTAGGTGTGACCTTGTTAGAGGATTTAAGATTAACAGTTATCATTCAACTAGCATTCCCTATGGGCTTGATAGGATAACAATGTACATTCATTCAATGACATGGGGAATAACATAAGATGGTTAAGTCCACTCAGTTAAGATATTTTTCTGCATCAATGGTTAAGTTGAAATAGTAGTTGATCTGATTACAATACAACTTATCTTGTAGATGTTCAAATCTATTCTAAGCCCATACAAATCCTCTGATCAATATACCAATTCACTTCCTTAACTTACTTTCACTCAGTAATAGCTCTCTAACGCTTGGTATTGTTCTACAGTTTGGTTCTCCTTCAACCAGTCTAATCAGGCATGCATGAAACTGTACTCACACAAAATCTTTGTAGTCTTCTTTCTTGTGGCATGTTTCAATAAAGAAACTCATATCTCTTATATAGAGAGATAAACCATTTTCATATCAACCATCAGATTTTTCCACTTAATCTCCTTCATAGATTTTGCCTCTTAAACCATCCTTGACGGTTGTGTCAGTAACACGTTTCAATTCCATCCTTTAGATCTTCTCTGAATTTTTTCAGTCATGGATCTTATAACAAACTTTATCCTCAATCTCGAAATCATAAAAATTTCTAGCTCATCAATTTCTATCAGCTAAACTTAAGTATTTAATACTTTCATCCATAGTCGGTTAACAAAGAAATGCATCGACAAACACAAGCTTGGTTAATACTGTCGCTCGGTATACACACCACTGTCTCGGTGTATACTGAAGTGCTTCATTTATTGACCACATTGCCTTGTACATTTTTCTTCCTTCTCCATAATAGATTTATGCAACATAATCAAGTCAACAACATGAAGTCATAGACTCACAAATAAGTTACCCAAAGTATTCCTTATCCTCATCTGTAGTATCCATCTTCCTCTATGTAGATATCTCAGTTCTTCATCTTTACTCTCCTCTTTAAAGATGTTTAGATATTTGTAACTAACATGATAAGAACTATCAAACTAATTGACATCAATGACAACATAATGACTAATTTAATTATCTTACGTATCATTTCAATACTCAGTGATCTCTAATCACTAATCTTCAAGTCATTCAGGTATTCAATCAGTTGTAGTTCATCAATAATAATCTAGAAGCTTTTGTAAGCTGTTTTGGCAAGTATAAATAAAGATGTTTATATGTAGGGTGAAAAAAAGGAGGAATGAGGGAAGAAGAGGTAGTGAGATAGAAAAGAAGTAATTGATAAATCTTGTTGTCCGTAACCCGAAATGCCTCATAGTCGGGCATGTATACTGATATTTAGATAAATCAATAAAGTTTTTGTGTTCCTTCTCTCCTTGGTGTTGTTCTATGTGTTGTTGTTTCCACTGTGTATTTGCTCTGAAAGGTGCCTGGATAGTTAGGTGTGCCTTAAGCCCTAGCCTTCCTTGTCCCTCCTTGCGTCAGGTGGTATCAAACCTAGGTTCATCCTTGAGGAGATTGGATCATGTAGAATCCTGAGTTGGATTTGGTTGTAGGGTGGCAGATCGACAGATTTGACCTATAACTTGCAGAGGGTTACGATATTGCAGGAACCTATTTGTCAAGATGGTTTGAGGTAGAGGAAATGTTGATAATGCCATAATGGACATGTTAAGATAAATTGGAGCTAGATTATATGTTGTGGAGACAACCAAGAGGAAAGGAGCGAATCTTGATGATGTGAGTGATGATGGTGAAGTAGAAGTACCAAACCCTAATCTTGAACCTGAGGAAGATCAAGATGAGGAAAGATTGTTGAGAGTATTGTCTAGGGCACATTCAAAGCTTGTTGTTGACATTGTTCCTTATGAGGGAAAGTTGGATACAAATGTTGTGTTGGATTGGATCTTTGATATGGAAATTTTATTTGAATTTAAAGGCACTCCTGAGAATAGGAAGATGAAAATTTCAGTCACTAGGTTGAAAGGTCATGCCTCACTATGGTGGGAGCATTTGCAAATTGATAGACAAAGAAGAGGAAAGGAGAAGATCAGAACCTAGTTGAAAATGGTGAACAAGGTGAAGAAGAATTTCCTCCCTACTGATTACCAAGTTAGTTTGATGAGGAAGATGAAAAACCTTAGACAAAGGGATATGACTGTGAAGGAATACACTGAGGAAATCTATAGATTGGACATCGGATCTGGACATGTGGATGATGAGGTTGAGAAAGTTGCAAGGTACCTGAATGGATTGAGATCTAGAATTCAAGATGAAATAATTTTTGTGAAATTAGATAGTGTGGAGGAAGCATATCAATATGCCTTGAAAGATGAGGAGATCTTGACAAAGAAGCATGAACAAAGACAGAGAAGTAGAGGTGGTAGATTCCAGAGAGGTAGAGGTAGATCCAATGGTGAGGGTGGAAGATTTGATAATTTTGCACAAGATAAGGTCAAACCTGAGTGGAAAATTGAAGATAAAAGCAAGACCAAGTGGAAAGGTGCTAGTTCCTACCAATGAGGTACTAGTTTATACCAAGGAAGAGGTAATTCTTATTCTAGAGGTGGTTTTAATGGTAATTGTTTCAGATGTGGTAAAGAAGGAAATAGAACTTTTGAGTGTAGATATTATGATGGAAATGAACAAAGTCATAGAAATGTTGTGGTACAAGATAATCTTGAGGGTTCATCAAGTAGACCTAAGGATGGATAAAATATTATGGTAAGGAGAACTTTGTGTAATAAAAGAGTTGATGAAGAACCTATCTTGAGGAGAAGTCTTTTCAAAACCAGATGTAAGATGGCAAGAAAATGTTGCAAAGTGATTATTGACAGTAGCAGTTAAGCGAATTTGGCATCAGAGGAGCTGGTTAGAAAGTTTAAACTACAGAGGTTGAGACACCCTAAACCCTATCATGTTTCATGGATCAAGGATGAGCATAAATTTTTGGTAAGTGAGCAATGGATTGTAAGATTCAAAATTGGAAGTTACTTTGATGAAGTTCTGTGTGATATTATGCCTATGAATTGTTGTCATATTATGTTGGGTAGACCTTGGAAGTATGATAGATACGTTGTGCATGATGGTAGATTGAATCAATACACTCTTTGGTTAAATGGAAGAAAGAAAACATTGTTACCTTTGATTGACGTTCCATATGAGATAAATTGTACTACTATGAAAATTTGCATGGTTAATGAAAAGAAATTTGAAAAAGATATGAAGAAGAACCAAGTTTTTTTTTCTATAATTCCCAAGAGACCGAGTTGTGGTAGTAATGAACGAGTGACAAAAAATAGAAAATGCCAAGTGACAAAAAATAGTGATGACTGAGTACCAGTAGAAATTGAAAACTTACTGAATGAATACACAAAGATTTTTGCAGAGGATATTCCTAATGGTTTACTATGAGTAAGAAGTATAAGTCATTGTATGGACCTGATTCTTGGAGCTAGTTTTCCAAATAAAGCACCATATAGATTGATACATAACAAGAATAAAGAACTTAACAAAAAAGTGGAGGTATTGCAGAAAGGTTTGATCAAAGAAAGCTTGAGTCCATGTGTTGTACCTGTTGTGTTAGCACCTACGAAGAGTGGAGAGTGGAGAATGTGTGCTAATTCCAGAGCTATCAACAAGATAACACTAAAGTATAGGTTTCCTATGCCAAGAATGGTTGACATAATGGATTTTTTGAGTGGAGAAAATTATTTTACCAAGATTGATTTGAAGAGTGGGTATCATCAAATCAGGATTAGAGAAGGTGATGAATGGAAGACTACTTTCAAGACAAAAGATGGTTTGTATGAGTGGTTGGTTATGTCTTTCATTTTGACTAATGCACCTAGTACTTTCATGAGGTTGATGAATGAGGTTCTCAAGAAATTTTTGGGTAAGTTTGTGATTGTCTATTTGGATGATATACTGATATTAAGTAAAACTAAGCAAGAACACCTTGAGCATATTAGACAAGTATTGTAAAGACTGAAAGAGGAGAAGTTACTAATTAATTCGAAGAAGTGTTCCTTTATGAAATAAGAGATTGTGTATTTAGGATTTGTGATTTTAGCGAATGGTTTGAAAATGGATCCTGAGAAGGCAAAAGCAATTTTGGAGTGGCCTACACCTGAGAATGTGGGTGAGGTAAGATCATTTCATGGTTTGGCTAGTTTTTATAGAAAGTTCATTAAGAATTTTAGTTTTGTTTGTAATGCTATGACTAAGACTATGAGAGGAGATAAAAATGATTTTAAGTGGACACCTGGAGATAACAAGAGTTTTGAGACTTTGAAACAAAAGGCTGTCAAGTTACCTTTGTTAGCTTTTCTTGATTCCAATAATGTATTTCAAGTTGAGTGTGATGCAAGTGGTAGTGTAATAGGAGCTATGTTGAGTCAAGAAGATAAACCTATTGCTTTCTTTAGTGAGAAGTTGAATGATGCTAAAAGGAAATATTATGTGTATGATCAAGAATTCTATGCTATTGTTCAAGCCTTGAAAAATTGGAGACATTATTTGATACCGAGTGAGTTTGTGTTATATATTGATCATAACGCTTTGTAGTATTTGGGAAGTCAACATAAGTTGAATCAAAGACATATGAAGTGGGTTGAATATTTACAGAGTTTCCCATTTGTGATCAAGCATCAGAGTGGATTCGCTAACCGAGTTGCAGATGCACTAAGTAGAAGATGTTCTTTATTGACTAAGATGAAAGTTGTAGTTCTTGGTTTTGATGAGATGAAGGAGCTATATGATACTGACCCTGATTTTTCTAAGGTGTGGAGAGAGTGCAAAGCACCAAATTTATCAGAACAACTGAGTAGGTTTGAGGAGTATTTCATTCAAGAAGGTATGTTGTTTAAAGGAATTCAGTTGTGTATACCAAGAAGTTCCATGAGAATTAATTTGATTAAGGAAAAGCATTGTGGTGGATTGGCTATACATTTTAAAATTGATAACATGTTAAGTTTTCTTAAAGAAAGTATTATTGGACACACATGTATAAGGATGCTCAAAATTTTCTAAGGAGTTGTGTAATTTGTCAAGTTGCAAAAGGAGTAAGTCAGAATGCTGGATTGTATACACCTATTTTTGTTCTGGAGAAACCTTGGAGTAACATTAGTATGGATTTTGTTCTCAGATTGCCTAAGATAGCAAGAGGGTATGATTCCATAATTGTTGTTGTGGATAGATTTTATAAGATGGCACATTTCATACCATGTAAGAAGACATCAGATGTTGTGCATGTTACTGAGATTTTCTTCAAAGAGATTGTTAGATTGCATGGATTACCTGAAAGTATATTATCTTTGACTGAGATAGCAGATTTGTTGGTTATTTTTGGAGAACTTTGTGGAAGAAGATGGATACTGAGTTAAGGTTTAGTTCTACATTCCATCCACAGACAAATGGAAAAACAAAGGTCATGAATAGAGGCTTGGGTAATTTGTTGAGATATTTAGTTGGAGATAAGCCAAGTAACTGGAGTATGGTATTGGCACAAGTTGAGTTTGCATATAATAATTTTGTAAATAGGAGTTCAGGAAAAACACCTTTTGAGATTGTTACTAGAATGAAGCCTATAGGAGTATGAAATTTAAGGGATATTGTTAGTCAAGAAAAGAGAAGTGTTGAAGGGGAAATATTTTCTGATTTTATAAAGTCTTTACATGAGGAAGTGAAGTTGAAATCGAAACAAAGTAATCAGAAGTATAAGGAAAATGCTGACAAGTGTTGGATATTGCTAATGCATGGGGAGGTGCTTGAGACATTTAATATATTTAATCACTACGTTACTGAATGAGCACTCATACTGTTGTCATCTATGTTTTGTCACTGATGTCAACATATGTTTCTATGTGGAAAACATGTTGGTTATCATCTTGTACGGACACTATACGAATGTTTCAGATGTTACGAAGATAAATGAGAGTTTAGGAGGATGTTGTGATCTTATATCCAATATGGCATCATGTAATATTTCATATTGGATGAGTTGCAAATGTTTTGGTGAAGACTAGTCACTAGACTATGATAGTGAGAAATGATAGAGTTAGTCTTTGTGTTTCTGCTGTATCTTCCAAATGATATGAATTCAAGATATGCGAGCTTGAGGGATGATAGTCAAGGTACTGAAGGATGTTCATTGGTTAGCACAAGGTACATATTGCTTGGTGATGTTAGTTGTGGTGTGTGTTCTGGAAAATACTTATTTGGAAGCCAACTCAAAAGATGTAGCATACATTTTGTTTTGCAAATGTAAATTAAGAATCTCGGTCCATAATTGTTATAATGGAATCATTGTATACTTGTTTTAGATGCCGTGTGTATCTTAGCAAGGGTTTATGTAATTATTTGTAATTAGGAAAGGCTTATAGGCTGACCTGATCATGAGAATTGTAATATGGTATAAATGAAAGGTCTTTTCTTTGGAAAAGATATGGATGAGAAAAAGGTGATATAAAGAGGTTCTGAATGCTACAAGCTTGTGTATATTGTATATAGAGTGGGGGTTTATTGGTGGACTTCATTGGAACTGATCAAGCAAAGATAGTTGCTATCGAACAATTCAAAAAGATTGTATATTTATTCATATACACTTGTATTGTGAACAATGAGTTCTGAAGGTGGATTTAACCTTATTTGGGCAATGAGCCCTCTCTTTCTTCTTGAATCCTAACAGGGTCTACATCCTCTAACAAGGACTATGTACTGTAATGATTCAATAAGATCCTAACAGGGCTAAATCTTCTAACACAGATACTATACTCAGTACATCATTTGTGGGTACTAATTCCCACCGGGGTTTTTACCTTTAACAGGGTTTCCTTGAGACCAAAATATTGTGTTATTGTATTGGCATTCATTGTGTTCATTGGATCTGATATTGCTGCTGCTTAAAGTTCAAAGTTTAATAATATTCCATTAAAATGATTCACCCCCCCTCTCAGTTGTATTGTGGACTGTTATTCCTAAAAACAAGTTTAGGAGACATCATGTTTTTGAAGTTGGTGATGAGGTGATGGTTCATTTGAAGAAGGGAAGATTTCCTGTTGGAACTACAGTAAGCTAAAAATGAATAATTTTGGTCCTAGTAGAATTTTGAATAAATTTGATAGTGGTAATGCTTATGAAGTTGAGTTACCTGATGACATAGATATATCTCCTATTTTCAATATTGTTGATTTGCATAAGTATCATGAGTCGGATGATGAAGTTGTTATATCAAATGATTATCCTAAGAAGCATGTTGAAGAGGTTGAACAAATATTGGATCAGGGGATTGCTAAAAGCACAAGAGGAAAGGATTACTATGAATATTTGGTGAAGTGGAAGAATAGACCAGTTGAAGATGCTACATGGATTTCTCAATCTGAGTTGGATTCAGCTCAGGTTGTGACATCTCAATGATTCAAGAGAATCATTTCTTTCAACCCCAGTTGTCTGATGCAGGAGCATCCTGGGTTTCTTCACTATCCTACTCTTTTGTTCATTCTACCAGTTATTGTTGAGTTGTAGTAGTTGTCAAGCGTTCTTGTGTGCGGAGTTGTCCAGTGTTGGCTAAGTTGTTCAGTGTTGGCTGAGTGTTTCTTCATGTGCTTAGTGAGCCTATTATTTTTTGATGCTCGATTCTTCTTTGACCGAGTTTTCCAGTGTTTGATTCTTAGTTGGAGCTAACTTATGTATTTAATTTGGGTCATGAATTTCATGAATTTAATTATTGGGATCTTGTCCTGGGATGTGTGTAGAGTGTTTTGTGGTCATCCTTCTATTTGTAATAATCTAGAATCTTCTATAAGCCATTTTGGCAAGTATAAATAAAGATGTTTAGATGTAGGGTGAAAAAAGAAGGAAAGATGGAAGAAGAGGTAGTGAGATAGAAAAGAAGTAATTGATAAATCTTGTTGGTCGTAATCTGGAAGGCCTTACAGTCGATCATGTATACTGATATTTGGATGAGTCAATAAATTGTTTTTGTTCCTTCTCTCCTTGGTGTTTTTCCCCGTGTTGTTGTTTCCGCTATGTATTTACTCTGCAAGGTGGCTAGATAGTTAGGTGTGCCTTTGGCCCTAGCCTTCCTTGTCCCTCCTTGCATCAATGCATACACACACACACACACACACACACACACACACATATGTGTGTGTGTGTGTGTATGTATGTATTGTTAGAATAAGGGTATGTGCAAGATCATGAGGGGCCAAACTATGCCCTTAAGTGGCAATGAAAAATCAGCAAATCAGGGTTAGTCAACTTGACATGAACATTTCAACTAGCTATGAACCTAATATCAAAAAGTTGTAAGAATAGAATCTGTAGAAAATTGAATGTAGTTTTTAAACTACTAAGCCTTTTTTGAGAAAAAGTTAGTATGATTGGTGAAAAGTATAGATTTCAATGCAACAGTACAAAAATTTTAGGAAAAAAAAAAGAAGTAGGTGTATATCTGACCACCTTAATCATAATCAAATGATAATATTTTATTATAAGATTTTATATATAAGTAGTAGACTCATGCTCGGATGTGATGCATTTTTTTTGTAATTTTATTCCAAAAAAATAATTAATTATGAATTTTCTGCTACAACGTTTTCAAAATAAAAAAACTCTCGTGTTTGACCACCTTAACTCATTCAAAGCTTTACAAAATTCAATTTTATTTTATTTTCCTTATAGCGAAGCATAGAATGTGATGCATTTTTCAGATTTCAAAAATGTTATACCGTTTGAAAGTTATAGTCATTTTTCAATTAGTATATAAATCAACACTTTAGAGGTAGCTCAATTAGAAAATAACTAATAATTACTTACCAAATTCAAAATTTGACAGCAATTATATTGATAGAAAGTTGATAATCTCCTTAAGATAACCTTTTTATTTTATCAAATTTGGGTGAAAAAAAAGTCATCAGCTACATTGTCAAAGTTTGGAACTCAAAGAAACAAGGGAAAAACATGTATTTGAGACATTTCAATAGTTGACCATGTAGGTTTGGTGCACAAAGCAATACCGAGCCTAATTGGGTACCCAATATTTTCAAGTACCCGAATATGATGACAAAATTTTGAATTTTCAGTTTCCCTCCACTTTCTCCCTCCCATTTCTCCATCCTTCATATGATATATTATATATAAAAAACTATATATTAGATATATATTAGATATATGAAATATTATATAATATCAATTATATATTAAATATTATATAATATACATTTTACATTAAATATTATTTAATATATATTAATATTAAAAACTATATATTAGATTATATATTAATATCAAAAACTATATATTAGAATTATATATTATATATTATTTTATATGTATAATAAATTAATATGTATTTTACGACTATGTATGAAAGGTTGGAAGATTGTAGAAATATCATGGATGACCATTGAAAGAAGCAAAGGAAATTAATTAGCCATTTAAAAATTCATGGGCGGCCATTGAGGAAGAGAGAGAGTGAGAAGGTGGCGGGGGTTGAGAGAGGAAGAGAGAGAGTGAGAAGGTGAGAGAGAGATAGCTCGAGACAAAGAGAGAGAGAGAGAGAGAGAGAGAGAGAGAGAGAGAGAGAGAGAGAGAGAGAGAGAGAGAGAGAGAGAGAGAGAGAGTATGAGTATGGGAGGGAGATAGAGGGAGGAAGAGACAAAGACAAAGATAGAGATAGAGACAAAGGGGGGGAAGGGGAAAGAGTAGGATAGAGAGAGAGAGAGAGAGAGAAGGGGATGGGGAGAGAGTAGTTGAGAGAGAGAAGGGGAAGGGGAGAGAGAGAGAGAGAGAGAGAGAGAGAGAGGGGATGGGAAAGGGATAGAGTAGGATAGAGAGAGAAGGGGAAGGATAACCAATTCATTACAATATTAATTAGTAAGGAGCAAGGCAAACTTAAATAATATCACAACAAGAATTAGAAATCCAAATTCTAATTAGGAGTTTTAAGCAAAGTGAGTAAGGTCCTAGATAGGGACATTACAGATCCACACATTGTTTAGTAGATACCTCCAAGAACCCACATGTACACAGGAGTAGGTTTGAAGTAAGACTAATATTGTTTATCAGTTCAAAAATATTACTATGTTGTACTTTTGATTAACATCCAATGAGTGGATGTGAAATTCACAAATTTGATTATATTACCACTGGTTCTATTTCAAATTCTAGAAAAAATGGATATTTGACATATGTTCATAAATTTCAGTCAACGCCATTTTAAAATAACACATCAATTTATTTTTACACATTGAGAATATCATCCTTAGGAATTGAACTGAAATTGACATAGGTCATAGGAAATAAATGCCCCAACTATTTGGTGTCTTCTGCATTTTGAGTTTCTTATTACAAGATCATGAGAAGAATATTACTCTCCAAATGGTTTTGGACAGTAACATTTGTACTTCCTCTTCACAAATATATTTCTTCCCTCATCTTGCTGCCTATTGATACCGACAGAGTGAATCTAGGCATTTTTGCCATGTAATGGGAGAAAAATGGTTTCCTAATTTATTGATATGTTTCTAAATAACACATGCAAGAACCTTTTCTTTGATATTGCTCACTAACACTTTAGAACTAAAAATGTTTACAAAAATTGGCATGTACTTGCATGAGGACATTATATATTATAGGAATCCTGCACAAAAGCAGCTGGCAAGCCACTCAAATAGTAGTAACTAATAGAAAGTGGGATAATGCACATGCTTTAATAAACCACTATCTTCTTTACTCAAGCAACATCTGGTTCATCTACTCAGCTGGGGCATGTTTAAGAACAGACAGTCTCCATTTAAACTCAAGTCTCTAGAAGCAGTTATATTCCTGAGTGGAGGAGATACACCCATTGGATCTGCAATTTAACTTTATGCTCACTAGAATTTCCATTTCTCTTCAATTGGGATACTCTTTCCAAAATTGCATCTACCCTTTTACCAATTTGGGAAATCAATGGGTCTATTTGTGGACCTCGAAGGAGTTGGTCACCTAAATGAGAACCTTGAGATGAATCAGGAACTTCTCTATGACAGAGATCAATACCTTGAGAAGCTCTCCATTTTTCAGCTGAATTAAAACCTTGGACCATAAATGGCTGCCCTTTGTTGTAAAATGAGGAGTGAGATTGCCTTGCCAAAGGTGGCAATGAACTTACATTTGAGGGAAATTGCCCAACATGAGTAACCTGGTTTCCCAAGTCATGTAAATTCAAGGCCATTAACGAATAGGCATTTCTAATAAATATATTTGTGGTGCTAGAATGAAGTGCATGACCAAATTCTTTGCCTGCTAATGAACCAATTTAAGGCTTCATTTCACATTGCTCTGTGGATAATTCCACAACACTTGTTACTTCTCTATCTAAATTTTTTGTGTCAACGTACATGTGCAATGAAGAGCTTCTATCACTACTTGAGCTACTACCAGATGGTGAGTACTCATCATCATCATCTGACATAGGCTCACATGCATATCTTACTTCTTTCCTTTGTTGCTTTCCCCTTCCTAGCTCTTCCTCCTTATCTATAACTTCTATCATGGGTCCAAGAAGCTCTTCCCACTCTTTCCCATTAATATGCAAATATTTTTGTCTGTAACAGTATTTTCTACATTTATTATGATATTGATCCAATTTGATGCACCATCCCTATTTGATCCATACTTCCCTTTCATTTTACTTGCTTTTCTCCTTTTGCATGTCATAGGTCAGGATTTGACAATGAGCATGACCTTGGTACTACTGGTGTTAATGTTAAATTTTACCTTTTAGCTCTTAATTTTTTGTCATTTTTCCTGTATGATGCTTTTGTCTATGAATTGTGGATATTCTCTGGGAAACTTTTCATTTTTTCCTATAGGATGTCTATGTATACAAATTTTGGAGAATCTCTATTAAAGAGTAGGTAAGGATGGCTAAGCTGAGTGTAGCGGATAGGGAGATGACTAAATTGAGAGAGCAGAGGTGGAGACCGATAACGACAAAATTTTTTTAGGGCTTACAGAAATATGGAAATTATAATCTTCCTCCCAGAGCATACATTAATGAAGTTCTTCGTGCCTTAGTAGAGGAAGCCGACGGGATTGTTGAAGCTGCCAATACTACATACAGAAATGCGGTATGTATTTTTGGCCTAATTTTTATTTTTCATTTCTTCTAGGTCTTTAAAGGCGTCTGGCTAAATATTTGTATTAAATGTTAGGGAATGCATGAAAATAATATGATTCTAAGCACAAGCATGAGTCCCTATAGAGGCATAGTTGTGCCTTTTACAAGCATCGTAAACCCTAGCTATGCAAAAATGGAGGCTTTGAAGAATAGTTCACACTTGGAATCCTCAAGTGTGTCCTAGGGGTCATAGTACACCTTATCATGCATTAGGACCCCTAGGAAGTCATCATGACCCCATTTGACACTTTAGAATGCTCAAGTGTGTCCTACGGGGTCCTACGATGCCTTCAAACACACTTGAGCATTCAAATGTGTCAAAAGGGGTCATGGGGACTTCCTAGGGGTCCTAGTACACCTTATCATGTGTTAGGACCCCTAGAAATTCCCCATGACCCCTTTTGACACATTGGAATGCTCAAGTGTGTCCTAAGGGATCCTATGACCCCTTCGGACAAACTTGAGCATTCAAATGTGTCAAAAGGGGTCATGGGGACTTCCTAGGGGTCCTAGTACACCTTATCACATGTTAGGACCCCTAGGAAGTCCCCATGACCCCTTTGGACACATTGGAACCCTCACATGTGTCCTAAGGGGTCCTACAATGCCTTTGAACACACTTGAATGTTCAAATATGTCAAAAGGGTTCATGGGGACTTCCTAGGGGTCCTAGTACACCTTATCTCACATTAGGACCCCTAGGAAGTCCCCATGACCCCTTTTGACACATTGGAATGCTCAAATGTGTGATAAGGGGTCCTAAAACCCCTTCAAACACACTTGAGCATTCAAATGTGTCAAAAGGGGTCATGGGGACTTCCTAGGGGTCCTAGTACACCTTATCCTACGTTCAGACCCCTAAGAAAATGTTTACAAAACTGACATGTACTTGCATGAGGACATTATATATTACATAAATCCCACACAGAACCAGCTGGAAAGCCGCTCAAAAAGTAGTAACTGATAGCAAGTGGGATAATTAAGATGCTTTAATAAACCACTATCTTCTTTACTCAAGCAACATCTGGTTCATCTACTCGACTGGGGCATGTTTGGGAACATATAGTCTCCATTTAAACTCAAGTCTCTTGAAATGCAGTTATATCTGTCAGTGGAGGAGATACACCCATTGGATCTGCAATAACTTTATGCTCACTAGAATTTCCATTTCTCTTCAATTGGGATACTCTTTCCAAAATTCATCTACCCTTTTACCAATTTGGGAAATCAATGTGTCTATTTGTGGACCTCGAAGGAGTTGGTCACCTAAACAAGAACCTTGAGATGAATCAGGAACTTCTCTATAAATCATCATGTGTTACAGTATTTTGTGCATTTCTGAATGACTTACTTGAAGAATTTAATTTTTACCATAATTTTGGCTCCATGGATTGTCATTTTGCGCTCGGAGAGAAGCTGCGGATTGCAAGAATTTGATAAATTTGGTTTATCTTATTTTCTTTTTCTACCATTTCTGAGTAATACAATTTTGTTTTTGTCCATCTTAAATGATTTCCCCTGAAGTTAATGAATTTTTTTAGATGATTTTGTCTGAAGTTAATGAAATTTCTTCCATGGATGCTAATGAAATCTCTTCCATGAATGCTGATAAGACATTTAAATTCAGAGTTAATAAATTCTATAGCTTGAATTTTCTTTGTTGCAGAAGGTTATTTTCATGGTTTGTGATTCATGAAATTCCTTAATAGTTTCATTCTTAACAGAATCCATACCTAGATTTTCCATAGCCAATTTTCTTCTTGATCGTTGCAATATTTTCTCCTCAACTAAACATTTTGTAATCAGTTGATATACAATCACATTTTTCTCTTGGCCAATCATGTGGGCTCACGATTGAGCCCATAGATCCACCAAAGGGTTGAAATTTTGATCTGGTGGAAGAGTAGGATTAGCAAGAAGTCATTCACTAACATCTCATCTAAGTTATAAGAACTAAATTTGGATTCACTAGAAGCATTAAAGAATTTGGACTTCCTAGGACCCCTTCGGACACACTTCAGCATTCAAATGTGTCAAAAGGGATCATGGGGACTCCCTAAGGGTCCTAGTACACCTTATCATGCATTAGGACCCCTAGGAAGTCCCCATGACCACCTTTAACACATTGTAATGCTCAAGTGTGTCTTAAGGGGTCTTAGGACCCCTTCGGACACACTTGAGCATTCTAATGTGTCAAAAAGGGTCATGGGGACTCCCTAGCGGTCCTAGTATGTCTTATCACATGTTAGGACCCCTAGGAAGTCCCCATGACCCCATTTGACACATTAGAACACTCAAGTGTGTCATAAGGGGTCCTAGGACCCCTTTAGACACACTTGAGTGTTCAAATGTTTCAAAAGAGGTCATGGGGACTCCCTAGGGGTCCTAGTATGCCTTATCATGTGTTAGGACCCCTAGGAAGTCCCCATGACCCCTTTTGACACATTGGAATGCTCAAGTGTGTCTTAAGGGGTCCTAGGACTCCTTCAAATGCACTTGAGCATTCCAATGTGTCAAAAGGGGTCATGGGGACTCCCTAGGGGTCCTAGTACGCCTTATCACGTGTCAGGACCCCTAGGAAGTTCCCATGACTCCTTTTGAAAAATTGGAATGCTCAAGTGTGTCTTAAGGAGTCTTAGGACCCCTTTGGACACACTTGAGTGTTCCAATGTGTGAAAAGGGGTCATGGGGACTCCCTAGGGGTCCTAGTAAGCCTTATCACGTGTTAGGACCCCTAGGAAGTCCCCATGACCCCTTTTGACACATTGGAATGCTCAAGTGTTTTCAAAGGGGTCCTCAGACCCCTTAAGACACACTTGAGCATTCCAATGTGTCAAAAGGGGTCATGGGGACTCCCTAGGAGTCCTAGATAGCTTTATCACGTGTTAGGAGCCCTAGGAAGTCCCCGTGACCCCTTTTGACACATTAGAATGATCAAGTGTGTCTTAATGGGTCTTAGGACCCCTTCAGACACACTTGAACATTCAAATGTGTCAAAAGGGGTCATGGGGACTCCCTACGGGTCCTAGTACACCTTATCACATGTTAGGACCCCTAAGAAGTACCCATGACCCCTAGAAAGTCCTTATGACCCCTTTTGACACATTGGAATTCTCAAGTGTGTCTTAAAGGGTCTTAGGACCTGTTTAGACACACTTGAACATTCCAATGTGTTAGAAGGGGTCATGGGGACTCCCTATGGGTCCTAGTATGCTTTATCATTCGTTAGGACCCCTAGGAAGTCCCCATGACCCCTTTTGACACATCAGAACACTCAAGTGTGTCTTAAGGGGTCCTAAGACCCCTTCAAACACACTTGAGCATTCAAATGTGTCAAAAGGGGTCATGGGGACTCCCTAGGGGTCCTAGTATGCCTTATCATGTGTTAGGACCCCTGGGAAGTTCCCATGACCCCTTTTGACACATTGGAATACTCAAGTGTGTCTTAAGGGGTCCTAGGACCCCTTCGGACACACTTGAGCATTCAAATGTGTTAAAAGGGGTCATGGGGACTCCCTAGGGGTCCTAGTATGCCTTATCAAACGTTAGGACCCCTAGGAAGTCCCCATGACCCCTTTTGACACATTGGAATACTCAAGTGTGTCTTAAGGGGTCCTAGGAACCCTTAGGACACACTTGAGTATTGAAATGTGTCAAAAGGAGTCATGGGGACTCCCTAGGGGTCCTAGTATGCCTTATCATGCATTAGGACCCCTAAGAAGTCCCCATGACCCCTTTTGACACATTGGAATGCTCAAGTGTGTCTTAAGGGGTCCTAGGACCCCTTTGGACACACTTGAGAATTCAAATGTGTCAAAGGGGGTCATGGGGACTCCCTACGGGTCCTAGTATGCCTTATCATGTGTTAAGATGCCTAGGAAGTACCCATGATCCCTAGGAAGTCCTTATGACCTCTTTTGACACATTGGAATGCTCAAGTGTGTCTTAAGGCTTCTTAGGACCCCTTCAGACACACTTGAGCATTCAAATGTGTCAAAAGGGGTCATGGAGACTCCCTAGGGGTCCTAGTATGCCTTATCATGTGTTAGGACCCCTAGGAAGTCCCCTTGACCCCTTTTGACACATTGGAATGCTCAAATGTGTTTGAAGGGGTCCTAAGACCCCTTAAGATAGGCTTGAGCATTCCAATGTGTCAAAAGGGGTCATGGGGACTCCATAGGTGTCCTAACACGTGATAAGGTGTACTAGGACCCCTAGCGAGTCCCCATGACCCCTTTTGACACATTGCAATCCTCAAGTGTGTCCGAAGGGGTCCTAGGACACCTTCGGACACACTTGAGCATTGCAATGTGTCAAAAGGGGTCATGGGGACTTGCTAGGACACCTTATCATGTGTGAGGACCCCTATGGAGTCCCCACAACCCCTTTTGACACATTGGAATGCTCAAGCTTGTCTTAAGGGGTCTTAGGATCCGTTCGGACACACTTGAGCATTCCAATGTGTCAAAAGGGGTCATGGGGACTTGCTAGGGGTCCTAACACATGATAAGGTGTACTAGGACCCCTAGGGAGTCCCCATGACCCCTTTTGACACATTAGAATGCTCAAGTTTGTCCGAAGGGGTTCTAGGACCTCTTAAGACATACTTGAGCATTCCAATGTGTCAAAAGGGGTCATGGGGAATTCCTAGGGGTCCTAACGCATGATAAGGCATACTAGGACCCCTGGTGAGTCTCCATGACCCCTTTTGACACATTGCAACACTCAAGTGTGTTCGAAGGGGTCCTAAGACCCCTTAAGATACACTTGAGCATTCCAATGTGTCAAAAGGGGTCATGGGGACTTGCTAGGGGTCCTAGTATGCCTTATCATGCTTTAGGACCCCTAGGGAGTCCCCATGACCCCTTTTGACACATTAGGACCCCTTAAGACACGCTTGAGCACTCCAATGTGTCAAAAGGGGTCATGGGGACTCTCTAGGGGTCCTAACGTGTGATAAGGTGTACTAGGACCTGTAGCGAGTCCCCATGACCCCCTTTTACACATTGCAACGCTCAAGTGTGTCTGAAGGGGTCCTAGGACCCCTTATGACACATTTGAGCATTCCAATGTGTCGAAAGGGGTCATGGGGAATTCCTAGGGGTCCTAACGCATGATAAGCCATACTAGGACCCTTAGCGAGTCCCCATGACTCTTAGGAAGTCTCTCTCTCTAACTTCATTGAACTATTCTTCAAAGCCTCCATTTTTGCGTAGCTAGGGTTTATGGCGTTGTAAAAGGCACATTTAATACAAAGATTTAGCCGACCACCTTTAAAGACCTAAAAGAAATGAGAAATAAATTTAGGCCAAAAACACATACCGCATTTCTGTATGTAGTACTATAAGCTTCAACAATCCAGCCAGCTTCCTCTGCTAAGGTATGAAGAACTTCATTAATGTATGCTCTAGGAGGAAGATTATAATTTCCATATTTATGTAAGAGATTATTGAAAATTTGTATACAAAGGCATCCTACAGTAAAAAATGAAAAGTCTCCCAGAGAATATCCATAATTCGTATACAAAAGCATCATACAGGAAAAATGACAAAAAAATAATAGTGAAAAGGTAAAATTTATCATTAACGTCGGCAGTACCAAGGTCATATCCACTGTCAAATCCTGGCCTATGATGTGCAAAATGAGCAAACTAAGTGAAATAAAAGGGAAGGGATCGATCAAATAGCGAAGGTACATCAAATCAAATCAATATCATAATAAATGCAAAAAATACTGTTACGGACAAAAATATTTGCATATTAATTCGTTACACCTTTTCGGAGCTTCTGTACCTTGCTACATGATTAGACATTTTCATTAGCAGAACTGAATTTTTAGGTTAAGTTTTACAAATCATCTTTTTGATCCAAAGGACACAGATCGGCTACTGTATCTTCCTCAGATAGTTTCCCAAAGAATATCCACAATTTGTATACAAAAGCATCATACAAGAAAAATGAGAAAAAAATAATAGCTAAAAGGTAATATTATATATAATATATTAGTATACATTAGTATATATATAATATATTATATAAATTAAATATACATTAGTATATGATACATTAGTACATATAATACATTAGTATATATATAATATACATTATATATATCCTTTGCCTCTCTTATATATATATATATATATATTATATGTAAAAGTTCAATTTATATGTAAAAGTTCAACTTTTTTCATTTGCTCCCACCCTTTTTTCATCTGCCAGAGAATATCGGGTACCCGATATGGAATCAGATACTCGATTCTGAATGGGATACCCAATTTTGGACAGGCAATATTTGGCCAAAATATTCCCTGTCCCCACAGACCAAACAAACAGGGGTTTTTATAATTTTTCATGTGTAGCACAAAAAAAAAAAAGTGATTTGGGGCCCATTATTTCAATTTTGTCGACTTGTGGTCTCACCATGGGAAGCAGCAGTCGTCGAAAGGCTAAATGCAAGAGGAAGCAGACGGATAAATAAATTCAAGCATATAGAGAAAAAGATAAGGAAAATCACCAAAGAAGGAGAGAAGGTATGTTAAACATTAATCAAGGTGACCCCGTAAATGTAGTTGTAAGTTAAGAGGATGTTGAATTTGAAAATGTACAGATGGAGATTGAAAATATAGACTTGGGGAATGAAAATGTTGCACAAGAACCACATGAACGTTACACATCTCCAAATTATATGCGAAATGAAGTCCCTTGCAATAAAGATAATCAATCTTCAAATTTGGGGCTTTCAAGAACACCTAAATGATTAATTGAAATTAAGGAGAACATTATGAATAATTGGGAAGGAAAGAGGTCACATAGAACCGTTAGGTTATGGGCTTCAAGACATTATGATCATTTTTTTGGAAACAAGACATTAGTTGAGCAATGTCAAATTTTTGTGCAGTTGTTAAAGATGCAAAAGATGATACATGTGCTTGTGAAATTGAAGATTCGTGTGAACAAGAAAATGGAGAGAAATGCCATTGTTGTGAAGAATCTTTTCAATGCTCTCAATAGCATTGGGAAGACTAGCAGAGAAAAAGACAAGAGAGTTTCTCAGAGGATTATTACAACCTCCTTAGTAAGTCATCAGTTGAGAAAGGATCGTTTGATGAGACAAACTTGTGTTGACTTCAATATAGACCATAAAACTTTGGGTAGAGCACTTGCAAGAAGAGAAAGACTTGATGATCCGCTTCAAATTGATACATGGGCTTATGGTGGGAGACTTCCACATTTCGATAAGAAGCTAACATATGTTGTCAAGGATGAAATTCAACAATTTTGGGATGCTAACTCAAGAGTGTCACCAAATGTGAAGGATGTCTTGAAGTTAAGAGTTGGCAATCGAGACCGCACTCCACATCCTAAACATTATGTGGAGGTAAGTCAAAAAATGTTGTATAAAAAATTTTGTGAGATACATCCAACATTGAAAATATCACAAAGGTCTTTTGAATCTGTGAAGCCATTTTATTGTGTACCCCTTAAGATTTGGAATACATGTTGCAAATATCATGTTGAGTTTTCAATGCATCATGAATTATTACGGTCCATTCGTTCTACTTTGCATACTAATGAAATGGTAGAGGATTGTGGTGCAAGAGGTCTTCCCAAATCATCAAGAGACTTGCTAGATCAATTTTTATGTCATAGAGATGATGGTTGTTTATTTTATACAAAAGATTTCTTAAATGCCAAGTGCTCAGAATGTGGTGGCTTGTCCAAGTTTAGAACATGTTTTCATGAGGGTTTGGAACACAATTTTGGAAAGACACTCATCCAAAAAAAGGTATATGAAATAGTAAAATATACATTGAAGAGTGGAGGTGAAGGCTCTAGATGTGAGTTAGTTGAAAAAGAATACAATGTTGCTTATTTTATCTCAGATTTCAAGACAAATCTTTTTTACAAGTATGCAAGGCATAGTCACAGGTCTCAACGGTTGGATCAACAATTCAGGACATGTAAGGACACTTTCCCCATTGGAACTATTATATCTATTGGAACATCACATGTAGACATTCCCCTTATAGCACAAAAGATGAGCGAAAGATAATCAGAGAGTACCATTTTTATATCAGCGACGACAGGTCTCACTCTCATGAGTTTGTTCAACATTGTTTCCAGAAGTATTTTAACTTCTTGCAGGAAAATGGTATTGCTATGGATAGGCATCTCATTTAGTTAGATAATTACACCGGTCAATTTAAGAATGCTAGAATGTTTTATTGGTTGTGTATAATGCATGTGGAGAGAGGTCTACCTCATATTTGGATTTTTTTTGAGTTAGGGCATGGGAAAGGGGAGCATGACGGAGCAGGTGCATGTGTGAAGAGAGCTCTAGTTAAGGAGAAATTGAGGATTTTAGGTGTTGTACTTCTTGATGCTTGTTCTATTGTTGATTGGTGTACTTTAGCATTGTCACAGGGGGGGACTCTTAATTCTATAGTGCATAGATTCTTTTGGTTGGTTGAGGAGGGAACTATAGGAGATAGATTGTATTATCAAACAATGAAAGACTCTTACAAAATGCATTCATTCTGAAGCTCCAATAGTAGTACATGGCCCAGTTGGACATGAGAGTTGGCTTGTTTTTGCCCCATGTGTTTTCAGTATGATTGGGATCATTGCAAGTCAAGTGAGTGGGTGGATACATGGGTTCCACAGTATCTGACTCCTTTGTCTTTGACACACTCTATCATAAATGATGACATGGACACTTTAGTTGACTATGACCATCTTTCAGATCTTCTGAAGCTAGGAGATGTTTTTGCATTGGTTGCACCGCAGGGGAATGATGAAAGGTTAGATTATTGGTTAGCATGTTGTGTACAAGGTAAACAAAAGCTTGTACAATCGATGACAGATGGTGATGGGTTCACATATCCTACTAGTTCAGTTGTTGTTGCGGGAACATAGCTACGAACATACATGATTAGAAAGAATAGAGTTCCCACATTTGAAGACTATGAGAAGCACAAAACTATTCTCATGTATTCACACCTTGTTATAGCAACAAATGTCAAGTTGTCAAAGCATCAAGGAAGACCAAAGACAAAAGAACTTTGGACTATTAGTACTGATGATCATGAAGCACTATTGGAGACCTTGAAGCAAAGAGATGACCCTTCAAGAACACTTGACTAGGTAATAAGTTAACTTAGTGCATTGTTTTCTAAGTTCGTTAAGCTTAATTTCAATACATTAATTTGACCTTTCTTAGATTGTATTTTGAGTCAATAAACTTGGTTTTGTATGTGGATTATAACTTATGCAAGAGCACCTATGAAGATGCCTATGGTCACCATGGATCCAATTAGAGATAGAAGGACAAAAGGATCCTTAATTGTTAATTGAGATCTTTTGAAGCCTATAATAGAAATTTGTAACAATCAATTTGATTTAAAACTTAAATCTCCTAAAACTCTTGATAAGGAATTATGACCAAAATCATGTATGGGTGGCCAATAGTGCCAAGAAGGGATCTTACATGTCCTATACTTATGTCATTTGCATGGTTTCAATTCTTACATGTTTGATTGTTGTTTCTAATGCTTTAAGGATATTATTGTTTATCATTTCAAACAATCTATAAAAGTTAAAACTCAAACATAATAAGCTCCACAGTTCAAATTTCACTAGCTTAATCATGATTAGTTTCACAGTTCAAATTTCAAACATACCACTAATAGTCAGTTGAAAGCAGCTTAGCAGCGTATCTTTCAAACTGACAGTGATCTTCCATGGCTCGTATCTTGGACCTCATGAGAGGTATCAAAAAACTATCAGGGGCTACAGGATCATGTTTCTTAGGTCGACAATAACCTCTCTCGATTTTGGGTGATTCAACTTCATTTGCATTTGAAAAGGTGATCTTAGTCAATGCCAAAACTTGTAGTGAGGATCAATTAAAAGCGGCTCAGCAGCATATCCTTCAAACTATCTGACCTGACATCGAACCGTCTGCTCCATCAACTTCGGTTGGCTGGGTAAACACCAGTGACAACCCTAATCCACCCATGGAGTCACCAGAATGCTCGCGACCACGCTTGACCCAAGTGACCCCAAGGTGCACTAAGCATGATTGGGCAATGATCTTTCATGGCTCGTATCTTAGAGCTCGTGAGAGGTATCGACAAACTGTCAATGGCTACAGGATCATGTTTTTGAGGTCTACAATAACATCTCTCAATTTTGGGTGATTTGACTTCGTTTGCATTTGGCAAGGCGATCTCAGTCAATGCCAAAACTTGTAGTGAGGGTTAGTTGAAAGTGGCTCAGCAGTGTATCTTTCAAACTGTCCAACCTGGCATCAAACCGTCTACTCCATCAGCTCTTGTTGGCAAGGTAAATGCAAATGAAAACCCCATTCTTCCCATAGAGTCACCGGAATGCTCACAACCATGCTCGACCCAAGTGACCCCAAGGTGCACTAAGCACGATTGGGCAGCGATCTTTTGGGGCTTGTATCTTGGACCTCGTGAGAGGTATCAACAAACTATCAGGTGCTAAAAGATCATGTTTTTGAGGTCTAAAATGACCTCTCTCAGTTTTGGATGATTCGAATTCGTTTGTATTTGGCAAGGCGATCTCAATCGATGCCAAAACTTGTAGTGAGGGTCAGTTGAAAGCGGCTCAACAACATATCTTTCAAACTGTCCAACCTAGCATCGAACCGTCTACTCCATCAAGTCTGGTTGGCTAGGTAAATGCCATTAACAACCTCATTCTACCCACGAAGTCACCAGAACGCTCGTGACCACACTTGACCCAAGTGACCCAAGGTGCACTAAGCATGATTGGGTAGTGATCTTCCATGGCTCATATCTCAAAGCTCATGAGAGGTATCAAAAAACCATTAGAGGCTAAGTGATCGTGTTTCTGAGGTCTACAATAACCTCTCTCAATTTTGGGTGATTCAACTTTGTTTGCATTTGGCAATGCGATCTTAGTCGATGCCAAAACTTGCAGTGAGGGTCAATTGAAAGTGGCTCAGCAGCGTATCTTTCAAACTGTCCAACCTGGCATTGAACTGTTTGCTCCATCTACTCTGGTTGGCTGGGTAAACACCAATGACAACCCCTTTCTACCCATAGAGTCACCAGAATTCTTGCAACCACGCTCGACCCAAGTGACCCCAAGGTGCACTAAGCACGATTGGGCAGCGATCTTCCATGGTTCGTATCTCAGAGCTCGTGAGAGGTATCGAAAAACTGTCAGGTGCTATGGGATTTTCTTTCCAAGGTCTATAATAATGTCTCTCAGTTTTGGGAAATTTGACTTCATTTGCATTTGGCAAGGTGATCTCAGTCGATGCCAAAACTTGTAGTGAGGGTCAATTGAAAGCGGCTCAATAGCTTATCTTTCAAACCGTCTGACATTGCATCAAAGCATCTGCTCTATCAGCTTCGGTTGGCTGGGTAAATACCAATGACAACCCTATTCTACCCATAGAGTCATCGGAATGCTCGCGACCATGCTCGACCCAAGTGACCCCAAGGTGCACTAAGCATGATTGGGCAATGATCTTCCAAGGCTTGTATCTCGGACCTCGTGAGAGGTATTGACAAATCGTCAAGGGCTACAAGATCATGTTTTTAAGGTCTACAATAACCTCTCTCAATTTTGGATGATTCGACTTCATTTGCATTTGGCAAGGCGATCTCAGGTGATGTCAAAACTTGCAGTGAGGGTCAATTGAAAGTGGCTCAGTAGCGTATCTTTCAAACCATCTGACTTGGCATCGAACCATCTACTCCATCAGCTCTGGTTGTCTGGGTAAATGCCAGTGACAACTCCATTCTACCCACAGAGTCACCGGAACACTCGTGACCATGCTCGACCCAAGTGTCCTCAAGGTGCACTAAGCATGATTGGGATGTGATCTTTCAGGGCTCGTATCTCAGACCTTGTGAGAGGTATTTACAAACCATTAGGTGCCACAAGATCATGTTTTTGAGGTCTACAATAACCTCTCTCAGTTTTGGGCAATTAAACTTCATTTTCATTTGGTAAGGCAATCTTAGTCGATGCCAAAACTTGCAATGAGGGTCAGTTGAAAGTGGCTCAGCAGCGTATCTTTCAAACCATCTGACCTAACATCGAACCATCTACTCCATCAGCTCCGGTTGGCCGAGTAAATGCTAGTGACAACCCCATTCTTCCCACAGAGTCATGGGAACGCTCACAACCACTCTCGACCCAAGTGACCCCAAGGTGCACTAAGCATGATTGGGCAGTGATCTTCCATGGCTCGTATCTCAGAGCTTGTGAGAGGTATCAAAAAACCATTAGGGGCTACAGGATCTTGTTTCTGAGGTCTACAATAACCTCTCTCAGTTTTGGGCGATTCAATTTCGTTTGCATTTTGAAAGGCGATCTCAGTCGATATAACTTCACCATTCAATTCCATAAACATGAATAATAAATATGTATATACAAAAGATGACGCAAATATAACATATAAATGAACATGTTCTATATATACAAAGTATCAAATGTATCAAAAGTATCTCCATATACAAATATGGCACATGCCATTTCAAAATGTCTACAAAATCAATGTTTTAAGGTGTACAATGTGGCATATATGCCATCTCAAAATGTGTCAAGTGGCATCTCTAAATGACCACAAAACTAAAACTACATCCTATGCCATAGGGGGATCATCAAAATGTAGCCTCTTTGCCGAAGTGTTGGGCTCTGATTGATCCTGCATAAAAAATGAGTTCAAACCCAAGTTAGATTGCTTAATTTATATGATTTGTACATATATATATAATTCATAATTCAAACACTAATTTAATTAAAATTATAACTGAATACAAATATCTATACTTGGTCTCTCGATCGCCTACCATGATTAGGTGTCCTAGCATAAGTCTTGGGTAGCGAAGGGACCATGCCAGCAATACCAACTCTGACCTATAAATATATATTTGCAATAATGAGATTAGTAGAGTGGTGCAACATAGAGTAATAAATCTACAAAATAGGATGATAGCATAATAAAATTACAAATTGATTGAACTAAAATTAAAACTTACATTTGGTGATCCCTCCTCTGGAATAGTGGGCTAGGTCAACAAAGATATGAAAGATTCTCATGGGCTCTCCCTCACAGTCGAAGTAACCTATGAGAGTAAAAAGATTGTCAATTATATATCAATTTACTTCATCATAACAACCCTGGTTACAAAATACAAATAACAATATGTAAAATTCTACGCACAATCGGGCTATCACTCTGAATTGAGATGCCTGTAACCCTACACCCCCGAACTGGTATTTGGAGATCATCAATAGCCACACCCTATACAATAAAGTGCAAGTAAAATATTTATTACTACACACAAGTGGCATACATATGCATGCATAATTAATCTTAAACAATTAACTACCTTTCCTTTGTCGACACCTGATGAAGGAACCCCCTCATGCCCCCCACTGACATCGGCTGTAGCCTGCAAGAACACAATAAGTGACAATATATTAGCAAATGTATGAATTTTACTGCTCTAATTGATAGAGATTTAAGCATGTACACCAAATGATATAAAAAAAAACTAATGGGTACATAATTTATAATATACCGTATAGTCATCAAGGCCAAATGAAATGGCCGAACATGTGGACTCATCCACCTGTCTCACCTCCTCCTATGTCATCGACTAAACATAAATGGAAATAATATATATACATAAGTGCATGCAATCATTAAAACTAATCTAAATAAATAAACTATTTTTAAATTGAATAAGTCATGTGACAAATTTATTTATAATGTTTACTCTTATCGTATCAACAGGAGTCAATGGCTCTGCGTACACCTCCTGAGCACTCTCATGAGATGTAGATGCTCCATGAGGTGTTGCAGCCTCTGTAGCTATGTCTCCTATATCCTCCTCATCAATAACATGTAACTGATATGTATCAGCATCAGTAAGTGGTTCGAGGCACATATTTCTACATATAAAGAAAATGTGGGGCTCACATACATGTGAACTCCAATGAGATGTCGATGCGCTAGCATCATCCACACCAGGAGGAAACACTGACCTGGTCTGCGTGATCAACTGATCACCCTGTAAATAAATGGACCTAATAGTCTATGAGGCAGCCTCTGCAATGATATCGGGATGCTGCATTGGAGGAGGGGGTGCGACATCAGTGGGGGGGACAAAGGTAGTGGCCTTTTTGCATTGGGTAGATGGCCTAGATTGAGGAGCTCCTTTGCCTACGCCCATGTTGGGCCTCATACTCCAATAATTAACATTGTGACCAAGCACAAACTCAGTATACAATTTTTTTAAGAAATAAAATGGGACCTCCAAATTGCTATGGGGTGGTTTATCAAAAACCATCCACCAGCGATCCCAAAAGTGTGTGCACATTGCATCATTTGTGCACCATTTTATTGATAATTTGGGCTTTTTGGGGTCAACTGGTATTCCAATTTTAGGATTGACAAAAAGGGCGGCTATCTTTTCCTTACTTATATTAAGGGCCGCAATCCCATCATGGTCAAGCCCGTCATCAAATTGGGCGTATATATCATCACGCCAATGAAGAACAGCATTATGTTGTTGCGTGAGTGTGTCATTATGCTCAACAATTGTATTCAGTGTGCCAAGGATGGGACCTAATGTAGGTATATTTTGATACATGTTTTTGAAACCTCGTATCGTGTTCAAATTTTCTTGTATCAAATCTTGTAAAGATTTAGGGTTTAGATACGGGGGATTATTTTCAGGATCGTTATTTGGTGCCGGAGGGTTATTTTCTTCATTGTTGTCAACCATGCCTGATTAAATAAAAAACAAATCTAAATTTCAAATTGATTTCATATATTATTACAAAACCCTATTTCAACAAAAAAACTACATTTAGCATGAAAATGAAATAAAATAATAAAAATAAACAAATAATTTACTTACTAAATATGTTGGGGAGTCGAATTTGTTGTTGCCAAAATTAGATACCTGAAAATATATTGGGTATATGATATAACCAAGCCGTTTACCAAGAAAAAATGCGGAGAGAAATGAAGAAAAGGGCTCGCAGGTTTTGGATTTATGCCACAGTTATTGGGTACCCGATATCATATCGGGTACCCGATATGGTATCGGGTACCCATTTAGGCCTGTGCTTTGGTGTCAAGTTTGCCTAGGTGTACTGACACCCAGGCCTACTAAAAAGTCAACAAGCATTTTCATGCACTTTTGGATGAGTGAAAATTGAATACTTTTCACATTGCCACATTTTGGCCCCTCATGATCTTGCACATACCCATAACTGAGAGGGGGGGTGAATCAATTAGATCAGTTATCCTACAGTCCCAAATACAAAGATGTAACACTCAAAACAATTTCAAAAAATTTTGCAACTTGGTAACATAAACTCTTAAACTTTTTGTGCCTTTTACCGATTACCAGTTAACTAACTCACTGTGATTACTGAACAAATCAAATATGCAGTATGTAACGTATGACAATAAAATAATCATAATAGAAACACATAACACAATGATTTAACATAGAAACCCTGCTAAGGGAAAAACCACTTGGGACCGGTAACCCAAAATAATTTTCACTCTTTTGAAGTGAGATCGGTGAAGATCCAACCCTGTTACAGGTTACAAATACACTGTTAGGTGTGATCTTGTTAGAGGATTTAAGACTAATAGTTAACTTTCGACCAACATTCACTATGGGGTCAATAAGATAACAATGTATATTCCTTGAATGACATAGGGGCATAACATAAGATGGTTAAGTCCACCTAGTTAGGAGATATTCTATATCAATGGTTAAACTGAAACAGTAGTTGATCTGATTACAATACAACTCAATTTGCAAATGTTCAGATCTATTCTAAGCCCATACAAATCCTCTGATCAATATTTCAATTGACTTCCTTAACTTACTTTCACTCGATAATAGTTCTCTGATGCTCGGTACTGTTCTACAGTTCGGTTCTCCTTCAACCAGTCTGATCAAGCATGCATAAAACTGTATTCACATGAAATCTCTATAGTCTTCTTTCTTCCATCATGTTTCAATAAAGAAACTCATATCTCTTATATAGATAGATAAACCATTTTCATATCTACCATCAGATTTTGTTGCTTGTTCTCCTTCATTGATTTTGCCTCTTAAACCTTCCACGATAGTTGTGTCAATAACATATTTTAACTCCATCCTTTAGATCTTCTCCAAATCTTTTCAGTCATGGATCTCATAACAAACTTTATCCTCAATCTCAAAATCATAACAATTTCTAGCTCATCATTTTCTGTCGGCTAAACTAAGCATTTAATACTTTCATCCATACTTTGTTAACAAAGAAATATGTCGATGAATACAAGCTCAGTTAATATTGTCAATCGGTATACACTACACTGGCTTGGTGTATACTGAAGTCTTCATTTACCAACCAAATTGTCTTGTACAATTTTTCTTCCTTCTTCATAATAGACTAATGCAACATAATAAAGTCAACAATATGCAATCATAGACTCGTCAATAAGTTACCCAAAGTATTCCTTATCTTGATCATCTATCATATCCATCTTTCTCCATGTAGATATCTCAGTTCTTCATCTTTTCTCACTTTTTACAGATGTTTAGATGTTTGTAACTAACATGATAAGTACTGTCAAAACTAGTTGACATAAATGATAACATAATGGCTGATTTAATTATCTTACATATCATTTTAGTAACTCAGTGATATCTAATCACTAATCTTCAAGTCATTTAGGTATTCAATCAATTATAGTTCATCAATCTCTCCCTTTGGCATTGATGGCAACACAAGCAATATGAAAAAATGTCATACACATACCAAACATGTATCCTACAACTATGTAAGTAAATGTTGTAGCTTGGTAAGCTCTCCATAACTTGATATTTAATATTTTTAATCACTGCATTACATAAAAGCATTACAAGTGCAGAATCTCCTCTACGGATTTGATCTTTTCAGCTCTCAGATTCCTTCTTTTCTTAGCAACAAATCTTCAAATCTCTCTCTGAGATTCTCAAATTATGTCTCCCTTAGATATTTCATTGACCTCTCTATTTATCTCTCATATTGTTTATCACTCCCTTTGACAAGAATTCCAAAAAAAAACATAAAACATACAGCTCTACAATATCCAAGTAACTCTCTATTGTTTGGTGCAGACAATGTATCTCTGCATACTGACATGAAAATTCTCTATTCTATCTCCTAAAATCTTTCACAACCTTAGACATAATCCAAAGTGTGAGCTATGTTGCATCAACATGAATGATCCTCTGATAAGAATAGGTTGATGCAACCTCCAGATCACATTAGTGAATGGTAGATAGGGGACGGACCCCAATTCTAGTCCTCAAGTATTCAAAAGTGTCCTTTGGTAGAGGCTTGGTAAAAATCTCAGCAAGTTGCTCCTTTGATGTAACATATTGCAGTTTGACTTTCTTCTCTTGTACTTGTTCTCTTAAGTAGTGATACTTAGTTGAAATATGTTTTGTCTTTTAATGCATTACAGGATTCTTAGAAATATTTATTGCACTAGTGTTGTCACAGTATATAATCACCGGTTCAGTGATTACCCCATTCATCCCTTTCAACACTTGTTTGATATAAGTAATGTTTTAACAATTTGTACCAACAGAAACATACTTTGCTTCAGTAGTAGACTATGAAATATAAGGTTGTTTCTTACTTGTCCAAGTTGCAAGTCTTTCACCAAAGAAAAATGCTCCTCCAGTTGTGCTCTTTCTATCAACTATATTTCCAGCCCAATCTGCGTCAGTATAAAATCTTAGTTCAAATTTGCCTTTCTTAGGATACCTTAAACCATAATCCTCTATTTTCTTCAGGTATCTCAAGATTATTTTCATTGCAACCATATGTGAATCCCTTGGACTAACAAAAAATCTAGCAACAATCCCTACTGCATGTGCAATATAATGCCTACTATGTACTACATACATCAGTTTACCAATCATAGATCGGTACAATGTCTGATTTACCTCTATAAATTCATCATCTTTTGTTAATTTACAGCCTATAACCATCCGTGTTCCTACTGGTTTAGCATCTTCCATGCCAAATGTTCTCAATACTTCCTTAATGTACTTTGATTGTGTGATAAAAATTCCATCATTCTTCTGAACAACCTGCAAGCCTAGAAGGAATTTAATCTCTCCAAACATTGACATTTCAAATTCCTTTCTCATCTCATCAGCGAATGATTTAAAAATATGATCTTGTCCTCCAAAGATTATATCATCCACAAATATTTTAGCAACCAAGATAGCATCATCAGATCCTCCTTTCATGTACAAATTGTTGTTTTCACTAGTTCTTACAAAACTAATATTTAACAGATAAGCATGTAACCTTTCATACCATGCTCTTGGTGCCTGCTTTAATCCTTATAAAGCTTTGTGGAGTCTACATACCATGTCTTTTTGATTCGGATCAACAAATCTTTCTGGTTGTTCTATGTATACCTCTTCCTCTAGTATTCCATTCAAGAAAGCTAACTTAACATCCATTTGATAGACTTTAAATTTCTTATGTGTAGAATATACAAGTAACATGCAAACTGTTAGGAGTAACAAGGCAGAAATAATAATTACATGCAAATATAACTGAATAAAGGGAAATAGTGTTCATCCGTCTATTATGTATGGGGAAAATATGAGATCCACTTCTAAATCCAAATTCCCAAAGGAGAGATCCAAATTGATCAACCAAAAAGGTTAATGCACAATCGAATCAATCTATGGAGAATATGAAAGAGGAAGAAAACCTTATATTTCCCTATAATAGAATTGTGCTTGAAATCTGAAATAATTGATAGGCAAATACCAACCTCAAAATAGGGCAAATCTAGAAAATGCCAATTTTTCATGTCTGTGTGTAGTTTTGGAAATTTTGCAACCTGTTTCGGACTGGAAACACTGAGATGAAGAAAATTCAAAAAACTTTTATCTTTATGACAGCAGGTAGTCTTTGACCCTAATAAAAGGTCAAAGGCTACATTAATATTCTGAAGGTCTACTTTGACTTTGTTCATAGATCTTAGAAGTTCATCGAAAAGGGTATCTAAATCCAAGCTCAGATCCAAAGTTCTGCACCTGTACCAACAAGAAAAAGAGGGTTTTGTTATTTGTATGGGGGGTTTGCCTTGGTCAAACCCCAATTTAGGAATTAACCTTGAAATTGAATTGAAATTGTAATGTGCATAAACAAAGCAAATGAAACAATTCACCTTGCTTACGTTGAAGTCCTTGTAGAGGATTTGAATCCTCAAATCCACAGGTAGGAATGCTCCAATGGATGTTGAATGAATGTAGGATGTCTCAAATCAATGACATTTGATCTTCAACACCAATCTTGAATATATTTTTGCATATGAGGAAGCTTGGATGAATGTAGAAGGATGGATCTTCAAGGGGTCTCCAAAGAGATTGAAACCTTCAATGGCTAACAATAGATCTCCTTGATGAATGAATGCTTGAACACTTGAATGCTTGAATTCACTTTCTTGCACTTGAGAGCTTGCTCATGAAAAACTTGATTGTGGATATGAAAACTTGATAATGGATGAATAAATGAGAGGAAGGCCTCCTTTTATAGTGAGCTAGGGCACAAACCTCTAAAGAAGGCTGACATTGGAGAATTAAATCCCAATTAACCTTAACCCCTAGAAATGGACCCATATTAAATATAATTTAATGATTTACCATTCCAAAACCCGAAATGGCTGACCTGGAGGTGGGAAAAAGAATCTTTCTGAAACCCAATACTCAGTAATAAAAAAAACTTGAAATTTGAAATGTGGGTCAAGGACAAGGTCGACTCTGCCCTAGGTCAGAGTCAAGGTCAACCCTAACCTAGGTCAGATTTGAGGTCAACTTTGACCCTCAAGGTTGACTTTGACCTTGAGGTAAAATACCTCAGGACCTCAGCCCAGAATGCTAGGAAATGCAGTCATGAAGTGGAAAACAGGTGCTGAGGGAAGCAAAACATGGGAGAAAAGCCAAATACATGCAAAGACCTAATCAAGGTGCTTAACATGACCCTAGACCACTCACTCGAAGGGCTAAATGCTCTTATCATGGAAGTGCTTCTATTTTAAGTCGATACATTAAACCCCCACTTTAGCAAGAGTATGGACTCGATGTAAACTCTTGGTAAAGGAGATTAGAATGAAAAGATAATCTTATCATAATCCAAGGGACAAAGAGAAACCTTAAGCCCCCAAGGAATCAAGTCTTCGTCGACTCCAAGATCACAGTAAGAGAGACATCTTTAGAGAGAGAGAGAGGGTGTGATTATCTTGCCCAATGAGAACTTATGTCCCATTGTGAACCACACAAGGAAATGGTGCAACTGGAAAGATGGAATTGAACCGCCTAGTAAATGTGGCTACTCACTAGTCAACCCATCAAGGATTCACCCTTAGGAATATTCTATTCCATAAGAATAAAACTAAAAACAAAAGAAATCCAGTCTTAAGGACACCTCTGACCTTAAGGGATCAAAATATATGTATATTTGAAATTGGAGGGATCAAGAGATCCTAAAATATAAATCCATGCTTTAAGGATTAGTTACTAATCCAAAAAGGGAGAAAATGTATATTGAAAAATAATATGTGTGTATCGAAAAGTGCATGTGTGCAACAGGTGAGAAGAGCATATGCCCCCATGTTAAAGTCATTGCTGACACTTTAATAGGAGCAATGGCTTTAACAGAAACATAAACAACTCCACTGATTAAGTTTCCACGTCAAGATGCCCCCAAATGAAGACAAATCAAGAGAAATATCACAGAAACAAATAGAGAACATAGAAGGGATCTACCTACCATGGGGTCAATATGATCATAAGATAATATATATATGATATTATTGCAAATGAATTGACATCATTCCCCAAAGAAAGTAGAACTAAAATCACAAAGGAGGAAAGATCACATAAGATATACAAAGGAGAATATTTTCGGACCATGACATGTTGACAAAAAAGAATTAGTGCTACCACATCTCGAATCCAAGCAGATTACACAAGGAAACATTTATGAACAATAGCACAATTACGACATAACATGGAACAACACATAGAAGAATAGAGATACATATAAAAGAATTGGACAACATTTTTTATTCCTTTATCACCTTGTACCAACTGAGTAACAAGGATCATATAAAAGAATCTAACAATATTTAGCAAACACATTATAGGAGAAGCATAGTACAACAAGCAAACACAAAACAAAGCTACCACGAAGGACAAGTCGATCAAGCGTGCCACCTACTCTCCCCATCTCGTTGTATATCATTTAGAGAAGGTGGGTAACTTGCAAGAGGAACTATATCCAACACAGTATGAATGATAGCCAGTTCCAAACAAGGATCCTCTTGAGAATCACAATGTTTGACACTAGGTGTAAGAGTTAATTGTGATGAAAGCATCTTAATATCATTATTAGTAACAACTTCTAACACATCATGCATAGATTTATCCGAAGAAGGTATAGATCTTTGAAGAACAGAATTATAAGCTTTAGCATGAGCATGACGCTTCTTACGACATTCATTAGCAGATCAATTACATTCTGATTTATTTGAAATAGGGTGAGAACTAGGAGGAACAATCACAGGATCCTTCACAGGTTCTTTAGGAAGATTAATAGGATTATCAGCAATAGGAGGAACTTGATCAACAGAACTAGAAGCCATTGTTAAAGGAGGTATAGAAGGTGTAGGAAAAAGACCATGATTAAGATTCATAGGAGGTATGCTTAATTCAAAAATCTTATGATGTTTATAAGCGTGATATGAATGGAAAAGATTATCAGGTCGAAGAGGACATGAATTAGGTAATGAAGGCCAAAAGAAATCAAGAGTAGCACAATCTCTAGGCCTAGAAGGTTGATATAAACTATGATTAACTGTCTTCACTTCTTCATCATGAATAAATTTAAGACACTTATGGATAGGTGAAGCACCAACTTGCATGGTAGTCAACCAAGGCAAACCTAGCTTAACTTGAAATTGATCAGAAGTAGGAACAACAACAAAGGTAGTGTTCACAATTTTTCCACAGAGTTCAACCGGTAAAGTAATATAACCAAATGATGGATAAAGAAAACCATTGCAAGTTTGAATCCACACATTTGATGTATCATAAGAATCATGTTGTAATATTTTCATAAAAAAGATTTTCTTCAGTAATAACATTGACCAAGGATGTAGGATCAACAAGACAACCACGAGTAGGTTTCTGAGAAATCCTAACATAAATGTAAAGGGGATCATCTGGAGCTTTAATAGTCTCAGAGTCATCAAAGGTAATCAAAAGTTCTCGAGGTCTTTTATTCTTAGGTTGTTGTCGAGGTTTAAGTTGAGTTTTCAATTTAGGCTTAGGTTTTGGTCGAGGTTGAGATTAAGGTTGAGGTGGAGATACAAATTGACCAACATGCTCCACTTGATTAACAACATGATTGATATCATCCATATTTGAATCATACACAATTTCCATAGCAGATGGCTGAGAAATGGTATTAGTATCATGTGTAGGTAAAGGATTCATATAGATTTGAAGATTTTGATTAGGAGGAGAGACAGATTTGTTCCCACTACCATAAAGATTATCAACATATAGGGAATTAGAGTCAATTAAGTCTTGAACCTTATGTTTTAAATAATAACATTTCTCAAAATCATGACCATTCTGACGATGATATTGACAAAAAACATTCTGATCAAAAGATTTAGATGCAATCGTAGCAGGTAACAGAGGTCGAATAGGAGGTAAAGTAATCATATTAGCAGTTAACAACCTATTCATAATAGCATGTAAAGATTCAGAAAGAGGAGTAAACATATGATTTAATTGAAAATTAGTGGATGCAAAAGTGGCATTATGAGATGCAACAACAACTTGATCAGCAACTACATTCACTTGTTTGTTTATCTTGACATAGTTGTTGAATTTTTAAAATTAATTTGGATTAGGAGCAGCATCATTCTTATCAACTGGAACATGAGCCATTGGAGTGTTGCTCTCAAATTGACTCACTTGTAATTGATAATGATGAAGTGCTACACAAAGTTGTTGAAAAGAGGTAAATTCAGTACGTAGAATCTTATCTCTAATATCCTTTTGCAAATTTGAAATAAACATATGTTGAATATCAATATCAGGAACATGATATGAAATCTGAGCATGCAAATGCTTAAATCTACCAATAAATTCAGTTAGTTTTTCTTTAGCACTTTTTTTACAATGCATAAAATTAGTCAAAGACACTTGCGGGCAAGTTTGGAAAGGAATCAATAGAATAAGGAGGCAAGGAACAATACCATTGTAAGGCCTTGTCACAGAAGGTTCTAGCAAACAATTTGGCTAAAATCCTATGGTTCTGAGCATAACCACTACAAAGGATTTGGAATGTTTTAACATGATGAACATGATCTCCTTTTCCATTATAATTCTCAAGATGAGGCATATCGACTTGCTGAGGAACAAGAGTACGGATAATATCCAAGGATAAAGGGCTTCCCATGTCACATGTAAGAATACTAAACTTGTTTTGAGTTAAGGAAGCAATTTGTTGTTGTAAGGATGACACAGTTTGAGCCAAATTGATGATTTTTGAATCATTAGAGGAAATAGGATGAATAGCAACATTAGAAACACTAGGTAAAGTGTAAGAAGCTACATGAATAGAAGACACAACTGGATGAACACTAGGAACTACAGTTGGAAGTGGATTGGAATAAGTAAAAGGAACATTATAATATGAAGGTTTTGATGTAGGAAGGGACATAGGAGGAACACTCATAGGAATAGAGGGAACTGTCACAATCACCAAAGGAGTATAAGTAGGAATACTAGGTAAAGGATTAGAAGGAGGTTCTACACTAGTGATAGGAGGAATCAACCCTAAATCTTGAGCTTCTTGAGCTAAAGGTTTAACATTTTAATGCACGAGGTGAGTAATACCACGCAAGAGGTTAACACCTGGATCACTATCACGAAGAACTTTCTTAAGAGCCTCTATAGCTTGAATAGAATCTTGATTATGGTTCTCTTGAATAAGCTAATTACCCATTTTATCAAGTTCAGTTGAAATTTTTTGGACTTGTTCAAGAGGAACTCTTAAAGCGTCATCCTCATCATGAGATGAGTGAGAAGAGTTTTGCTCCATTGTAGGATTGGAATCATGAAGAATCAAATTATCATCTGGGATCCTAAGGAAAGGAGAGGAAGATTCAAGATCAAATGCACCCATGAGTCTACGACTTCTTCTAATTAGAATGTTATAAGTAGGACTATAACTAGTTGTAAAGCTCATAAACCAATGCAATGCAAATGAACTAAATTAAGACCACGTAAAGCATGAATATTTTTGTATTTTTGAAATCTAATTTGCATGCAAGATTTAACATAAAAGAGAAATCTAATACCAAAAGATAATATAATATCTAACACCAAAAACAAAGAGACGAAGTTAGTTGGGTTCACCAAAATGAATAGAGGGAAATAGTGTTCATCCTTCTATTATGTATGGGGGAAATATGAGATCCACTTCTAAATCCAAATTCCCAAAGGAGAGATCCAAATTGATCAATCAAAAAGGTTAATGCACAATCGAATCAATCTATGGAGAATATGAGAGAGGAAGAAAACCTTATATTTTCCTATAATGGAATTGTGCTTGAAATCTAAAATAATTGAAAGGCAAATACCAACCTCAAAATAGGGCAAATCTGGAAAATGCCAATTTCTGATATCTTTGTGTAGTTTCGGGGAATTCTGCAACCTATTTCGGACTAGAAACACCGAGACAAAGAAAACCCATAAAACTTTTATCTTTTTGATAGTAGGTAGTCTTTGACCCCGATAAAAGGTCAAAGGCTACATTAATATTCTTAAGGTCAACTTTGACTTTGTTCGCAGATCTCGAAAGTTTTATCGAAAATGGTATCCAAATCCAAGCTTAGATCCGAAGTTTCGCACCTGTAACTACAAGAAAAATAGGGTTTTCTTGTTTGTATGGGAGGTTTGCCTTGGTCAAACCCTAATTTAAGAATTCAACTTGAAATTGAATTGAAATTGTAATGTGCATACACAAAGCAAATGAAACAATTCACCTTGCTTATGTTGAAGTCCTTGTAGAGAATTTGAATCCTCAATTCCACAAGTAGGAATGCTCCAATGGATGTTAAATGAATGTAGGACATCTCAAATCAATGGCATTTGATCTAAAACACCAATCTTGAATAGATCTGTGCATATGAGGAGGCTTGGATGAATGTAGAAGGATGGATCTTCAAGGGGGCTCCAAAGAGATTGAATCCTTCAATGACTAACAATAGATCTCCTTGATGAATGAATGATTGAACACTTGAATGCTTGAATTCACTTTCTTGCACTTGAGAGCTTGCTCATGAAAAAATTGATTGTGGATATGAAAACTTGATAATGGATGAATAAATGAGAGAGGAAGGCCTCCTTTTATAGTGAGCTAGGGCACAAACCTCTAGAGAAAGCTGGCATTGGGGAATTAAATCCCAATTAACCTTAACCCCTAGAAATGGACCCATATTAAATACAATTTAAGGATTTACCATTCCAAAACCCGAAATGGCCGACCCGGAGGCAGGAAAAAGAATCTTTCCGAAACCCAATACCCAGAAATCAGAAAAACTTGAAATTTGAAATGTGGATCAAGGATGAGGTCGAGTCTGCCCTAGGTCAGATTCAAGGTCGACCTTGACCTAGGTTAAAGTAAAGGTTGACTTTGACCCTCAAGGTCAACTTTGAACTTAAGGTCAAAAACCTCGGGACCTTAGCCTAGAATGCCAGGAAATGTAGTCATGAAGTGGAAAACAGGTGCAAAGGGAAGTAGAACAGGTGGGAAAATCCAAATAGATGCAAAGACCTAATCAAGGCACTTAACATGACCCCAGACCACTCACTCAGAGGGCTAAACGCTCTTATCATGGAAGTGCTTCCATTTTAAGATGATATAATAACCAATATGAGAAAATAATAAACCACACAAAAGAGAACACGAGACATAAATATTTAACGTGGTTCACCCAATCCCTGGGCTATGTCCACCAACAGAGAGTCCAATATTATTATTATCCAGTGATTACAACTTGATTACAATCCGTAATCCCTTACAGCTCAATACCACTGCAAGAAGCTACATAAAACATCCATCATACTAAAATCCCTAACCCTAAGCCAATATAACAAGACTTATGTTGGTTAACAAGTTAAACCTAAAAATACTTGATGAGTCAACCTAGGGAAAAGCTTGATGAGTCAACCTAGGGAAATGTTTGATGTGTCAAATAAAAAATGCTTGACGTGTTAACCCCACGATGAATGAAAAAGTGTACAGTACTTCCCTGATCAGTCACCACAAATCCAACACAAACTCCTTCTAGTCTAGCAACAGGTGCAAAAATTTCACCATAATCAATACCTTCTTATTGTCCATATCCCTTGCAAACAAGTCTAGCTTTATTCCTTGTAACCTCTCCATTTTCATTCAGCTTATTTCTGAAAATCCATTTAGTACCAATAGCATTTTTATCTTTCAGTCTAGGTACTAAAGTCCATGTCTTATTTTTCTCAATTTGTTCAATCTCTTCATTCATAGCATTGATCCATTCATCATTCTCAAGTGCAACCTTAATAGTCTTAGGTTAAAACTCACAAACTAAGCATACATTTTGTCTTAGCTTACTGCTTGTCATCATGTCTTCTTGCCTATCTCCAATGATATGATTCTCAGGATGATTTCTTCTGACAAATCTTGCTAGCACTTGATCTCTTCTTTGTTCTTCATTATGTTCAGGTTCATTTCCTTGCTTGAAAGCTTCTTCCCAATCCTCGATTTCCCTTTGGCGTTCTTTAGTATTATTTTCCTAATATTTGGTTGACTCAGTCTGTGGCTTCAATAGGTACTCTGGATGTTCAACATAAGAAAATCTATCATAGTCTTCTGGCTCCTTATTGCTTTCTTCATCATTTTCATCAGCAAATTCATCAACTCTGGCATTAGCACTTTCAATCATCTTATTAATAACCTTATTCAAACACTTGTAAGCTTTAATTTTAGTAGAATATCCAAGAAATATTCCCTCATCCCCTCTTGAGTCAAATTTCTTGTTCCTATCATCTTTTAGAATAAAACATTTGCTACCAAAAATTTAGAAGTAACTTACACTCGGTGTGTATCCAAACCATAACTCGTAGGGCGTCTTGTTTCTGTCTTCCTTTAATTGAACTCAGTTCAGGACATATACAGTTTTGCTAACTCCTCTCCAATACATCTATGCAACATTTTTCTCTATCATCAATGTTCTTGGACAATCAACAATAGATCTATTTCTCCTTTCAGCAATCTCATTTTGTTGCGGTGTTCTAGGTACAGAAACCCATCTTTTGATGCCATGCTCATTACAATAGTTACTGAATTCATCAGAAATAAACTCACCACCTCTATCAGACCTCAAGCATTTCAGTTCTTTTCTAGTTTCTTTTTCTACTTTTGCCTAGTACCATTTAAACATTTTAAATGCCTCAGATTCTTTTAAAAACATGATAGTGTTGGTAAACAAATTGTTCTTTTCAATTTAACTCTCAAATGCCCAAATCTATGAGAAACAATTTGATACCAACGGTTGGATAATCTATCACTAGGTTGATAGATTTCCATTGAATTGAAAGGTACTGCTCCCTTATCAATGATATTCAATGAATTTATTTTATTCCTAAACTAACTGGGTATGTTCTTAACCTAAGAACGGAAGAGGAAAACTAGCCCAACCCTAGACAAAACTAACTCAGGTAGTAAATTTAGTTCCTAAACCTAGCCAATCCGAAGAACCCACACATCTTATGACTTCTTGATACTGGTAATGTAGAGAATGTAGTAAATGCAATGCAATTAAAATGAAATGAAAAAGAAGGTTAAACAATTCCAATTTCTGTTATAGGAATTCTTGCAAATACTCCGATCTATAGCCCATCCATTACTTAACACAAGATGTAAGATAATGTCCAAAACTGAATACAACAATACTACGATTTATTATAATTAGAAGAGTAATAACCAAATGCTCGAATTCAAAATAAAACCTCTCTTTGTCTTGAACACAACAAATAAGAATGTTCCAATTTTATTTGCTCACAACTTTTGCCAAATCTATTACAAAAATCAAAACTCTCAACACCTCCAAATGCAAAAGAAAATGAAATGCATAAAAAGAAATTCCCTCCCTTCTACTCTAGAAATTCCTACTCTTGCAGAAAAGAATAACCCTTTTACAAGAAAAGAGTTTACAATAAATAACATTCTCTAGCAACCGTTCAACTTCCCCCGATGACTTTTCAGTTTTCATAACTCATGATAATTTTTAACGAATGGGCATAATTATTTGATGAGTGTTATTATCCCTATGAATACGTGTCAAATTATCTGAATCTTCATATACTCCAATGGTACTAATGAATTTTTGCATCTTTTAACTATCTTTCTTTAGACACATAATTCAATTTGACATTCTTACTATTCTGGATAATCTCTTACTCAAAGATGAATAACTTTTGAACTAGAAACAAACTCTTCGATCACTCTAGTGAGGATGTCCAAAATTAGTCTAACACCAACATACTTGAATCTTAGAAACATCCAACATTTAGTTTGGAATATAGAGCCCCCTCACTGAGACTGAGTTTTTCAAAAATTTGAACTGCGAAGAGCGTAGCGAAAAATGGATTTTTCGCTACACATTTCTTACCATCTCATTTCTCCATTGTGAAAAATTGGAAAAGAGCTTCTCCCAGTGGAAAATGACCATCTCACTTTTCCATTATAGAAAATTGGAAAAGAGCTTCTCCCATCAGAAAATGACAATCTCACTTCTCCATTGCGGAAAATTCGATATGGAGTGTGAAAAGCATAGCAGAAAAATGAGTTTTCTACTACGCTCTTCTTCTTTTTGGAAGAAATCCCAAGTTAGAGTGCGCTTTAGGAAATTATGATTTTGAAACAATGAATATGAATTGGGACATATGAATTCTCACATCTGCATTAGAACTTTGATCTTCATCATTCATAGAAACATTGTTAGGAGAAACATCTGAAACACATTAGGGGAATCTAATGAAAGACTTGAACTTTGAAAGTTTAAAATTGGGAGATTGGAAGTACGCCAATAGCTGGTTGTGAATGGGGATTATGTGCTACAAAGTGCATAAAGAAACTAGAATCTCTAGATTTAAAGCTAGTGCCTTATCCATTGGGCTACAGAGTCTAGGCATAAAATGACAACAAGAAGCTGCATGCGAGGAGGGCGGAGGGGAGCAAGGCAAAACCAAAATTGAGAAAGTGGGAAAGGCTAAGCTAAGTACACAAAAATTGAAAAAAAAAACCTATTTACACAACAGACGAGGAGACCTCACCAAAAGGAAAGAGATCAAGGAGAAACTCATACATGACCATTAATAGGAAGGGAGAAGTATGAGCCTTTCTGGAAAAGAAAGTTATGCTCCCACAAGCTAAACCAAAACCATTGTTCATTAATGACCTCTTCTTCATTGAAAGTAAATGTGGAAACATGCTATAAATTAGTGCCCCAAATGTCTTTCCCAAATAGCCACATTTCATCATAAACCTCATCATAAATCTTTGATTCTTTTGCACTTTCCTCCATATCACTTCTCATACATTCGACCATTCTTTGTGAAGAATAAAATACTCAAAAGATTTTGAAAATGATACTAAAACATATTCACATTGAACTCCTTCGACAATATCACTTTTAACAGAGATTTCAGCATCCAAATCAAGATTGATAAAATTAGAATATTCAAATGATTCTGAAAAAGATATTGTGTCATACTCACATTTATCACAATCATCTTCTGTAGTAAATTCAGAATCAAAGCCAGAACTGAATTGACATAAATCTTCTTCGCACATGGGATCAATCCAAATAGAACTAACTTCATCATTCTTTGAGGCTATCAATTCTGAAAATTTTTCATTCAAATTTAAAACCTCAAAACTTAAATTAGTTGTAGAAGAAGACTTACATTTAGCCAACACTGAGACTTGATTAACTTCCATTTCATGACAAAGAAAAATATAGTCTAGCTCTTTATCTTCTTCATGGTGCTACAACACTTCATTAGTTACTGAGATTCCCTGTACAAAATCTATTCTTGCAACCACTTCTTCAACCTCATTTTTAGACTTAATAGAATGATTACCAAAACATGATTCAACCCTTTTATTAATACATAATTCATCAAGAAGACCCAATGTTGCGTTATCTTCAAAACAAAAAGATTCTAATATAAGATCTTCATCAACTTGTTCGGATGGAAAGTCATCTCTGCAAGTAACTTCTTTAAACTTAAAATCTTCATATTCTATTTGCGTGCAGACCAAAGGATGATTTCCAAAAGAAACTTCATGTAAAGAATCATCACCATTTTCATCAAATACGAAACTTTCAATATCAGGAGAAAAAGAAAGCATAGGTAAATCTTCTTTTTCTACTTTGCTTACCATTTCCTTGCCGCTAGCAAGAATCTCCTTGTTTAATGGAATTTGTCCTTCTTGAAACTGAGATACTTCCTGCTCTCCAAGAACCAAGCAATTTGCCAATATAGGTTCTTCACTTACTGATTTTTCTTCAGGCACCTTTGATGAAACATATTTCTTTTTCCTCTAGTCTTGTACATTTAAATATCTTTGGATCACAAACTTTATTAGCAGGGTAGATTGATGGTCTTCAGAGGGATTTAATCCCTCCTTTTTAGCTTCAGTAATACTTTATTTAAAGGGAGTCCAAAGGAATTGTAGATTTAGATCACTTTCAGAATTTATCTCTTCGACTGTAGGTATCTTTTGGGTTTGTCTTCTTGGTTGAACCTCTTGTTCGCTCAAGACTAAAAAATTATAAGAAACAAAATCAGGAGGAACTTTGATACTTCATCATCATCCATCCTCAATTCTTCATTCAAGTACAACACCCTATTCTCGCAATATTGCAATAACTTCGTCTTCACCTCTAGCTCTTTCAATTTGTGATACCTAGCACAAACACTTCTCCATAAAAGAACTATTGCATGATCTTCTTCGATACTCAAATTCATTTTTCTCCCGTGAGTAATGCTTTCTCTAAAAGCATCAAACAAATCACGCAATACTGGATCATGCATTTGATGAAGTTCAATAAAAGAAGGATATGGCCTTCTTCTTTTCACAACTTTGATAGGCATGGTCCTTATAAAACAAAGTCGCCAATCTCTTGCAAGTAGAGATCATAATATTTCTGAAAATGAAAGCATTGGACTCTCTAACCAAAAATTATGAGAATCAAAATAGAGTCGCCAATCTCCTGCAACAGAGATAATAATAAATCTGAGGAAACAATCTTCAACACTAATCTTCTTTTTCGCTTCCCTAGCAGAGTCGCCAAAAATCTGTTGGTAAATAGATTATTCTTTTCAATTTAACTCTCAAATGCCCAAATATGTGAGAAACAATTTGATACCAACAGTTGGATAATCTATCACTGGGTTGATAGATTTCCTTTGAATTGAAAGGTACAACTCCCTTATCAATGATATTCAATAAAAAAAATTTATTCCTAAACTAACTGGATACATTCTTAACCTAAGAACGGAAGAGGAAAACCAACCCATCCCTAGACAGAACTAACTTAGGCAGTAAATTCAGTTCCTAGACCTAGCCAATCCCAAGAACCCACACATCTTATGACTTCTTCATACTGGTAATGCAGAGAATACTGTAAATGCAATGCAATTGAAATGAAATGAAAAAGTAGGTTAAATAATTCCAATTCCGTAATAGGAATGCCTGCAAATACTCTGATCTATAGGCCATCCATTACTTAACACAAGATGTGAGATAATGCCCAAAACTGAATACAAAAATACTCTAATTTATTATAATCAGAAGAGTAATAACCAAATGCTTTGATTTAGAATAAAATCTCTCTTTGTCTTGAACACAACATATAAGAATGTTCCAATTTTATTTGCTCACAACTTCTGCCAAATTTACAAAAATCAGAACTCTCAACACCTCCAAATGCAAAAGAAAATGAAATGCATAAAAAGAAATGCCCTCCCTTCTACTCCAGCAATTCCTACTCTTGCAAAAAAGAAGAACCCTTTTACAAGAAAAGAGTTTACAATAAATAACATTCTCTAGCAACCATTCAGCTTCCCCCAGTGACTTTTTCAGTTTTCATAACTCATGATAATTTTTAATGAATGGGAATAATTATTTGATGAGTGTCATTATCCCCATGAATACGCATCAAATTATCAAAATCTTCATATACTCCAATGGTACTAATGAATTGTTGCATCTTTTAACTGTCTTTCTTTAGACACATAATTCAATCTGACATTCTTACTATTTTGGATAGGTTCTTACTTAGAGATGAATAACTTTTGAACCAAATACAAACTCTTCGATCTCTACAATGAGGATGGCTGCAATTAGTCTAACACCAACATACTTTAATCTTAGCAAGATCCAATGGTTAGTTTGGAAGATAGATTCCCCGCACTGAGACTAGGTTTTTCAGAAATCTGAACTACAAAGAGCATAGCGGAAAATAGATTTTCCACTACGCATTTCTTACCATCTCATTTCTCCATTGTAGAAAATTGGAAAAGAGCTTCTCCTAGCGGAAAATGACCATCTCACTTCTCTATTGCAAAAAATTGGAAAAGAGCTTCTCCCAGCGGAAAATGACCATCTCACTTCTCCATTGCAGAAAATTCGTTATGGAGTGCGAAAAGCGTAGCGAGAAAATGAGTTTTCCACTACGCTCTTCTTCTTTTTGGCGGAAATCCCAAATTTGAGTGCACTTTAGGAAATTCTAATTTTGAAACAATGAATATGAATTGGGACATATGAACTCTCACATCTGCATTAGAACTTTGATCTTCATCATTCATAGAAACATTGTTAGGAGAAACATCTGAAACACAATAGGGGGAATTGAATGAAAGTCTTCAACTTTGAAAGTTTGAAATTGGGAGACTGGAAGTACGCCAATAGGCAGTCATCAATCTATTAAAATAATCAACAAATAGAATAAAGTATCTATCACCATAGTAGCTCTGAGTTCTCATGGGACCACATAGCTCGGTGGGAACTAACTCCAAGATTATTTTTGTTGAATAGTCTTTACTTTTAAAACTAGATATTGTCATCTTCCCTTTTTGACATTCATGACACATAACATGATTAGGTTTAGTTAAGCTAGACAGTCCTCTAACTTTTCTTTTTCTACTGATCTTAATCATGTTATCAAAATCATGACATAACCTTTTATGCCATAACCATGCATCTTCATTTTTTATCAGTAAACAAGAAGTCTCAACATTGTCAAGATAAAATAAGTTACCTTTTGATTGTCCTCCTGTTCCGACAAGCTTTCCACTTTCATCAAAGATTCTAACCTTCTTTATTTCAAATGCCACTCAGTGACCTGAGTTGTTAAGTTGTGCTACACTTAGAAAATTGTAATTCAGCCCTTTTACCCAATAAGCATTATCACATCTGATTTTATCATTTATCAATAAAGATCATTTTCCTTTAACCATGCAAGATGTATCATTACCCATTTTTACTAATCCTCCATTATAATTCTCAAGATGATAAAACTTATCTTCATCACCAGTCATGTGATGTGTACAACCACTATCAATGATCCAAATATCATTTTTACTAACTTTAGAAATGAGTATTGTTTCTACATACCTTTTGTCTTCCTCAGAATCAACTTTCATTACAACAAACACTACCTCAACATCATCATTAGTGTCGATGTCGATGTCCTCATCTTCAACCAAATAACATGTCTTTTTTCCCTTATCTTTGTGATCTTGGTTGTCTTTGTTGTAGTGTCAGTAACCTCTATTGTTTCTTCTTCCGTGGCTTCCATCACTTGATCAGTCTTTGCCTTTATCTTCCTCTTTCCTATTCGGGCATCTAGCAGCAATATGGCTAATTTCTTTACGATTAAAACAAGCTTTAAAGGTAATTTTTCCTTATATCTGTTGTTATCTTTAGGCAGTCTCGGGACCATAAGAGCTTCAAGTTCATCAAGCTCATCATCAATATTACTATCACTGTTATTCCTTATATTATGTCTACTGCTAGATTTATCGATCTTCAGAGAAGACATAAAAGTAGACTCAATAGACGGTACAACACTATTATCAAAATTATTCAACTCAAAGGTTGTTAGGTTACTAATAAGACTATCAAGAGTAAGAGTATTGCCAGGTGCAGACCTCATTTCATGTATAGAAAATATTCTGATTGCATATGCAGGCAACAAGGTTCTTAGAATCTTACTTACCACTGTATCTTCATCAATGACACCACTAGCTCCTCGGATAGCATTGACTACCTCTTTAATTCAGTTTGAGTACTGTACTATATTTTCTCCTTCCTTCATTTTCATATCATCAAACCTACCTCTTAAGCTTTCAACTCTGGCTTTCGTTACATTTGCATCACCACCATGGACTAGAGCAAGTTTATCCCACATTTGCTTTGTAGTAGTGCAAGTCTTGACATCCTCAAATTCAGCATTAGATAGACTAGCACCAATCTCTATCATAGTAATGTTGTGTTCATGTCGGTCTCTCAACTAATCAAGAGTCAAAGGTCTAGTCGGTGGTTGTATGTAGCCATTGTCAAGTAAAGTTATAGCAGAATCACCAATTCCAGATATGTGAAGTCTCATGCGGCTTTTCCATATAGTAAAATTGTCCTTATTCAGCTTCGACACTTCCCTCTTATACATCTTGTAATCTTTCTGTCGAAGTCCTTAAAACTTTGTTCCAAGCAACCAATGGGCTCTGATGCCAATTGTTAGAATAAATGAGAGGGTGGTGAATCAATTAGATCAATTATCCTACAGTCCCAAATACAAAGATGTAACACTCAAAACAATTTCAACAAATTCTGCAACTCGGTAACATAAACTATTAAACTTTCTATGCCTTTTACCGATTACCAGTTAATTAATTCACTGTGATTATCAACCAAATCAAATATGCAATATGTAAAGTATGACAATAAAACAATCATCATGGAAACACATAACACAATGATTTAACGTGGAAACCCTGCTAAGGGAAAAACCACCTAGGACCGGTAACCCAAAATAATTTTCACTCTTCTGAAGTGAGCTTGGTGAAGAGCCAACCCTGTTAAAGGTTACAAACACACTGTTAGGTGTGACCTTGTTAGAGGATTTAAGACTAATAGTTAACTTTTGACCAGCATTCACTATGGGGTCAATAAGATAACAATGTACATTCCTTGAATGACATAGGGGCATAACATAAGACGATTAAGTCCACTCGGTTAGGAGATTTTCTATATCAATGGTTAAACTGAAACAATAGTTGATTTGATTACAATACAACTCAATTTGCAGATGTTCAGATCTGTTCTAAGCCCATAAAAATCCTCTAATCAATATTTTAATTCACTTCCTTAACTTACTTTCACTTGGTAATAGCTCTCTGATGCTCGGTACTATTATGCAGTTCAGTTCTCCTTCAACCAGTTTGATCATGCATGCTTGAAACTATATTCACGTGAAATCTTTACAGTCTTCTTTCTTCCAGCATGTTTCAATAAAGAAACTCATATCTCTTATATAGACAGATAAACCATTTTCATATCAACCGTCAGATTTTGATGCTTGTTCTCCTTCGTTGATTTTGCCTCTTAAACCTTCCTCGGCAGTTATGTAATAACACATTTTAATTCCATCCTTTAGATCTTCTCCAAATTTTTTCAGTCATGGATCTCATAACAAACTTTATCCTCAATCTTGAAATCATAATAATTTCAAGCTCATCATTTTCTGTCGGTTAAACTAAGCATTTAATACTTTCATCCATACTCAGTTAACAAAGAAATGCATCGATGAATACAAGCTCGGTTAACACTCTCGCTTGGTATACACTACACTGGCTCAATGTATACTAAAGTCTTCATTTACCAACCACATTGTCTTGTACAATTTTTCTTCCTTCTTCATAATAGACTAATGCAACATAATCAAGTCAACAATATGAAATCATAGACTCATCAATAAGTTACCCAAAGTATTCTTTATCATCATTTGCCATATCCATCTTTCTCCATGTAGATATCTGAGTTCATCTTTTTTCTCTTTTTATAGATGTTTAGATGTTTGTAACTAGCATGATAAGTACTATCAAAACTAGTTGACATCAATGACAACATAATTACTAATTTAATTATCTTACATATCATTTCAGTAACTCGGTGATCTCTAATCACTGATCTTCAAGTCATTCAGGTATTCAATTAGTTGTAATTCATCATATGTGTGTGTGTGTGTGTGTGTGTCTATATACATATATATATGTGTCTGTGTCTGTGTGTTAAACATATGGATTTAGATATGTGTACATGCATTTTTACTTTTGTAGTGTTTGTCATCAACTTTGGGTTATTAACTTGTGTTAAATGTCTTTTACCTATTATATCTCCCCTCGTGGCTTCCTAAAAATTCTTTACCATTCCATTTTGTTAAGATTCCTCACCCATGAAGGAGCTCATCAGCATTACTACATAGCCCAAATGCAAAAGAAAGAGATGAGGTAATCAACAACTCAATTGCTAACAAATTACAGTCAGTATTTAGTTATTTTGATAGTATTGGAGATGTTAGCCCATTTTCTTGTCATAGCAAAAAATCCTCAGAAAATGGTCTATCTTTGAAAAATTTTCATGGCTATATATTTCTCCTTGGTCTCTACAATGTTTTTCCTTGTTCCCGGCTTGAAACCCTTGGTCAAAATTTAAATATTATAGCCATTGGTGGGAAAACCCTAGTTTGCCCTGGCCTTGTTCTATGTTGTTGTTACCTTTTTGGGCCACTTAAGTTCCTAAAAACCCATGTGCTTTATTCTTTTATCACCATGCGGGGGTCGTTTATTAATTTTTCCTAAGTTTCTACCACCTGGCTCTTTAATTTTTCCCTAGGTCCTTAGCGCTTAATTTTTCCTAAGTCCCGACGGCTTTAATCTTTCCTGGGCCTAGTTCTTTGTCATGGCTTAATCAGAGGGTTGGCATATCTTTTCATAGAGTCTCTCTGCTCTATGGATCTTACGCCAGCTGTTGATCTATCTTTATAACGCAACTCTTCAAATGGGTGGGTTCATTACCATGCATGCACAAGTGGCATTTTCTCATTGGTCGCTGAGCGGTGATTTGGTAGCTATCAATGGGACCAAGGTTTCCGGTGTGTCTTTAAGAGCTCTGACATTTGCAGAAGATCTACAGTTGGCGTATGTTCTCATGGGTTTTGTCAGTGTTATGAGATCTTACGCTAGCTTTCGATCTTACTTTTCTCAGGCGACAAAAGAAGGTGGGTCCATTTCCAGTTGTGCGCATGTGGCAGCTTCTCATTGGTCGACGTGGATAATGAAGCAACATTTCTTAGTGGGACCGTTTGCCAGCTGTTGGAGATTTGTTTTATTTTGATTGGCCAAGCGGGTTTGATGACGAGGGTGTGTCAGTGGGCCCGAAATATTTAGAGGAATGACATATTCAAGATCTACAGCTGGCACATGATCTCATGGAATCTTCTGACCCCATGCGATCATGCACCCACCATCCGATTAAAAGGCTTATGTGTGGCGGGTCCGATGTGCTACGCGATGCTGACATGCACATTTTTTATCAGCCAAAGGACTAATGATGTGACAGGGTTGTCAGCGTGCCCCAAGGTTATAAGGTATTCAACGAATTAGTGACCGAGTATTTGTTAGTGTCCTCTAAATTTGGTGGCTTATATAAGTTTTTCCTTTGTTTGCTTATTCTCGTAATAAAATGGTGATGCTCTAAATGATTTGGTGACTTGGCGAATGAAGGATTTCACTTGTTCTCGGAATGTAACTAGGGGTCAAGGAAAGATTTAGAGATTCGATGAATGCAGTGTTCACATAATTGCCAGACCAGACTAGGGTTAGGATAAATATTTCACGACCTGGAGAATGTCTTCAGTTGCGCATTTGCTGAATAACTAAAGGTTGAAAAACTTGCCGAGAGAAGTTGGTCTAGACTATCAAGTATTGCTGACGTGCATAATTCTTATTGGCTGAGAGACTTATGACGAGGCTGAGGACTTTTCAAAGCTTGCTGACTATTATAAAGGTTATTGAGGACCGCCCGATCAGCCAGGAAAAAATGAAATCGACAGTTGTGTTTTAAAATTGATCTTGTAGCTATTTTTATTCAAATTCAAATATTTCTACAGGGTTTTTGCTAGGGTTTGAAACGGTGAGCCATATAAGACAAAGGGGTGGTTCAGATTTGATTGCACTAGGACATTTGCAGTTGGAAAATAATGTAGAGGACATGGGTTGCTGCACAGATCACATTTTGCCATCCTAGGGTGTCATGCCAAGTAAATACAAAGGACTGATATTTGACACAGGCGGCTAGGGTTTGATGATTGTCAGAGATTTCCATGACCTGTGCATGCAAGATTTTCCAATGCTGGCTCTGGCATTAAATTTTGTTTTGTCTGCTATAAGAAATCAGTTCAATTTGTATCTACAGTAAGCCTTGAATATGAAGCTAAATATTTGTACAATCAGATTTGATCTGATTCTCTCAGGTTTCTAGGCTTTTCCTGCATTCTTTTATTTCTTGTTCAATCTGGTTGTTGAGGTGGTTGCAGACTTAATTTTTCCCTAAATGATCCTTTGCTTGTTGCAATACTTGTTCCTATAAAAGGATTTTCAAGAGCATTTAGAAAGGTTCATAGTTTTTGGTTCCAGGTCTTTGGTTCGCAGCTTTTGGTTCCAAATTTCTCATCCCAGAGCTAGTTCCATGAAGGGTCCTTTTCTTATAGATATTTCCTTCTTCTCTACATATAGGGTGTTCCCTCTTTCCTTTCTAGCTTTTGAGAATAGAATATAAGCTGTAACAGTTTGTCTTATGTATGAGATTTCAATATATTTATACTGTTATCAGATTGTCTCCATTTGAATCCTGAACTTGTTGATTATAGCATCAAGGATGTTTAATATTTCTAGTTGCATTTCCTATGTGTCTGCAATAGAGTTGTCTTCGCAGAGATAACTGAGTTCAAGATTGGTCTTCAGATGTGTATGAGCTGGGGTATCAAGGGTATTTCATGCTTGTCTTTTAGTGGATGTTGATTAATGTATTGCTTGTTTATAGGCCTCTTCTAAGGGGAGGGTTAAAATCTTTTGAATAGGTGATAGCATATCTGGGTACACAAGTGGATTTTTTAAGTGAGATTTGATTAATGGTGTATGATTTATGTACGGCATCAACATATTAGATTGTATTGTCTTCTTGTTTCATAGCTCTCTGCCGCAGTGATATATTTGACTATGTTGCCCATTGGATAAGGCATTGGTCTATGAGAGACTTAGGGTATCTCAGGGGTCCTTTCAACCCAACATCAATCATTCAAATGAAGTACCTTTCCCTTTCATGTTGGTAGTAGTAGTAGGAGGTCCATTCTATTTTTCAGATTCATTCTATGCAAATAGGGTTGTTGCATAAGATTTGGTTTTTATTAGGGTACAGGATATCCATAGGGGTCGAAAAGCTATTCCACAATAATATATCTGCAGGCCTATTATTTGTCATGAGGTGTCTTGGGTGTGCAGATAAGGCAATACTCGCCTGAGTGATGTGGAGCTCAAAGAAGAAGGAGGATTTCTTTCAATCCTCATCAATTGGATTGTTTCTTGTCAAACTTGAGTGCACAATTTGAGAATCAAGCCCACATATTTATTCAAGTTTGGTCCTACAAGAAAAATCTCCAACAAAGTGGCGACTCTGCTGGGGAGGCCATAGAAAAGAGTCAAAAAGAAAAATAAAGCATTTGCTAAAATCTTCTCACTGCGTGTTGAGTGGTGACTCTAAGTTCTCTATTTGATCAGTGCAGTCCCTGATAAACAGTGTGCAAATCCTGGTGAAGTTTTGGTTGATTGGAATAAGATACAAAAACATTACAATATTTTCCTCTTCAACAAGGTGGTGACTCTACAAGAAAAAGACCTAATTGAGCTACATGGTGAGCTCTAAATCTTCCCTGCCTTCCAGTAAACAATCAAGTTCCTACTGTAGAGCTTCCAGGTATTTTGGTTTTCATATGTCTTATTTTTATGAAAATCAGTTGTAAGAAAATGTTTCCCTATCAAGTGTTAAGCACTACTTTAAAGGGATAATTATTAGTGGGCAGTTTCTTATGGAGGAATATAGGTCTTTTTGTTTTGATGGCATTGAAGGTGCCCCTCATGAGTTTTCTACTGAGGATGGGGAGTGCTTGCCTAGATTCATGGTTGATGGATCTGTTTCAGCAAGCCAGCATATATATGATGTCATGGGCCTTTTTGATGAAATGGATATTGAACATGAAGATATTGCTATGAGGCTGCTTATGCAAACATTTTCTGATGATGCAAGGAATTGGTTCTTGTCCTTGCCTTCATGTTCAATCCCTTCTTGGGATGTATTGAGAGCAACATTTATTGAACATTTTGATGAAGGAGTTGATATGGATGGTTATGAAGAAAAGAGTGAAGATCAGATACAAGACATTAGTGTTTCTGTTGATCCTACCATCCATGATACCAAATACGAAGACCTACTCATCGAGATAGCTACTCTCAAAAAGAAGATTGCAAAGAAAAAAAAATTGAGATCTGGTAGTTAGAGGAGGATAAGAGGTTGAGAAGACTGGTGGTTCCATATGTTGATCATGAGGAGACCAGTGTTTCTAATGTTGATTCTCATTATGCAGAAATTTTTGACTATTAAGCTAATTTTAAGGTAGGTGCAGATGAGAGTGCTGAAGACGAATCTAGGGTTGATAATATTTCCAATCTATCTACAGATTTTCCTTCTTTTCAATATCAGGATTCTTGCTTCTTGTCACGGTGTGATGATGTCTTGTGTGAAGGACAGAGTATTGGATATAATGCAGATGATGATTCCTGCAGTGTTTATTTCACACAAGATTATCTAAAACTAGAAATGTCCATCCTTGTCTCTAATAGGGATGATGTTTGCAGTACTAGGGGTAGGGCTAAAGAAGATGAAAACAAGGCCCAAAATCCATTGAGCAGTGAAAAGATTTCAACACTTTTGGCTGAAAAATTCCAAACGTATGCATCTTGCCTGGACTTTGATTTGTAGCTCCCTTGTGATATATCCTTTGACACTGATAATGAGGCCAGTGTTCAAAGTGATCAAGATGACCCATGTATATTACAGTTCTCCTCATGTAATGACTTTGCAAAAGAAGAGGTAGAAGTACATGACAGTGTGTTGTCCTGTCATAGAGATTGCAGTGATGAACAATTTTCTTGGTTAACCCCTTTTCCTTCTTTTGCTAAATATGATAGTGATGGTGAAAGTATTGAGGACTTTGTCTTCAATAATTGGGACAAAACTTCTTTTGATAAAAATGATGATGTAGATCAAATGTCCCACTGTCACAATATTTATGAAGATGACCTTCACTTTGTTCATGATCCAGTTCGTGAAGATATCATAGAGGAACCAAGTTGTTTAGTGGCTGAGGCAATGTGTGAAAGCGAATCTGAGGATCCAAATCCTTTTTAGCCAAGTAATTATGTTGTAATGCATGATGCTTGACATGTTTTATATTTTGATGCATTACTTGATCAATTTTTCCTTCCCAATCATCAAAAAGAAGTAAGTGATGTTCCTTACTTCTTGGAATATGAGTATGAATGTAATAATTATGACTGGAAAAACATGGGTAGTGATTAGTACAATTTTATTTTTCAGCCCATGAATATTCACGTATGTTGGCAGCAAGATGGTCAATATAATTTCAGATGTTTGGTCACATATGTGGATGAAAATCAGATTTATGATTCTGGAGGGTAATTGATTTTCTTTTGGTGGCCTGGGGCCACTAAATAAAATTGTAAAATTTTTGTAAATATTTGTAAATATTTTTCCCCTTTTCTGTTGTGTGTTTCCCTTTCTGTTTTCCTAGTTCGGTTGCCAGTTTTTGAGGTCCCTGTTTTTGTCCTGTGGGTGGTCTGCTCTCCCAGTGATCCTAAATTCTTGCATGGGTACGAGTTACCCATCATCCCTAGATAGAGCCACTATTAGCCCATTTTATTGTCATAGCAAAAAATCCTCAGAAAATGGTCTATCTCTGAAAAATTTTCATGGCTATATATTTTTCCTTGTTCTCTACGATGTTTTTCCTTGTTCCCGACTTGAAACCCTTGGTCAAAATTTAAATTTTCTAGTCGTTGGTGGGAAAACCCTAGTTTTCCCTGGCCTTGTTCTATGTCGTCATTACCTTTTCGAGCCACTTAAGTTCCTAAAAACCCATGTGCTTTATTTTTTTATCACCATGCGGGGGTCGTTTATTAATTTTTCCTAAGTTTCTACTGCCTAGCGCTTTAATTTTTCCCTAGGTCTTTAGCGCTTAATTTTTCCTAAGTCCCAACGACTTTAATCTTTCCTAGGCCCAGTTCTCTGTCACGGCTTAATCAGACGGTTGGAATATCTTCGCATAGAGTCTCTCTGCTCTATGGATCTTACGATAGCCGTTGATCTATATTTATAACACAGCTCTTCAAATGAGTGGGTCCATTGCCACACATGCACAAGTGGCATTTTCTCATTGGTCGTTGAGCGCTGATTTGGCAGCTATCAGTGGGACTAGGGTTTTCGGCGTGTCTTCAAGAGCTCTGACATTTGCAGAAGATCTACAGTTGGCATATGTTCTCATGGGTTCTGTCAGTGTTATCAGATCTTATGCCAACCATCGATCTTGCTTTTCTCAGGGGACAAAAGAAGGTGGGTCCATTTCCAGCTGTGCGCATGTGGTGACTTCTCATTAGTCGACGTGGATAATGAAGCGGCATTTCTCAGTGGGACCATTTGCCAGGTGTTGGAGATTTATATTATTTTGATTGTCCAAGCGGGTTTGATGACGAGGGCATGTCAGTGGACCTAAAATATATAGAGGAATGATAGATTCAAGATCTACAGCTAGCGCATGATCTCATGGAACCTTCTGACCCCATGCGATCATTCACCCACTGCCTGATTAAAAGGCTTATGTGCGGCAGGTATGATGTGCTACGTGATGCTGACATGCACATTTTTTATTAGTCGAAGGACTGATGATGTGGTAGGGTTGTCAGCGTACCCCAAGGTTATAAGGTATTCAGCGAATCAGCGATCGAGTATTTGTCAGTGTCCTCTAAATTTGGTGCCTCCAATAAGTTTTTCCTTTGTTCGCTTATTCTTGTAATAAAATGGTGATGCTCTAAATGATTTTCCGACTTGGCGAATGAAGGATTTCTCTTATTCTCAGAATGTAACCAGGGGCCAAGGAAAGATTTAGAGATTTGGCGAATGCAGTGTTCGTGTAATCGCCAGACCAGACCAAGGTTAGGAGAAATATTTCGCGACTTGGAGAATGCCTTCAATCGCGCATTCGCTGAATAACTAAAGGTTGAAAAACTTGCCGAGAGAAGTGGATCCAGACTACCAGGTATTGCTGACGTGCATAATTCTTATTGGTTGAGAGACTGATGATGAAGTTGAGCACTTTTTAAAGCTTGCTGACTATTATAAAGATTATTGAGGACCGCCTAATCAGCTAGGAAAAAATGAAATCGACGATCGTGTTTTAAAATTGATCCTGTAGCCGTTTTTATTCAAATTCAAATCTTTCGGCAGGGTTTTTGCCAGGGTTTGAAACGGTGAGCCATATAAGACAAAGGGGTGGTTCAGATTTGATTGCACCAGGACATTTGCAATTGGAAAATAATGTAGAGGACATGGGTTGCCGTCCATATCAGCTTTTGTCATCCTGGGGTGTCATGCTGAGTAAATACAAAGGACTAATATTTGACACAGGCAACTAGGGTTTGATGATTGTCAGAGATTTCCATGACCTGTGCACGCAAGATTTTCCAATGTTGGCTCTGGCATTAAATTTTGTTTTGTCTGCTACAAGAAATCAGTTCAATTTGTATCTGCAGTAAGCCTTGAATATGAAGCTAAATATTTATACAATCATATTTGATTTGATTCTCCTGCGTTTCTAGGCTTTTCCTACATTCTTTTATTTCTTGTTCAATCTAGTTGTTGAGGTGGTTGCAGACTTAATTTTTCCCTAAATGATCCTTTTCTTGTTGCAATCCTTGTTCCTATAAAAGGATTTTCAAGAGCATTTAGAAAGGTTTGTAGTTTTTGGTTCCAAGTATTTGGTTTGCATCTTTTGGTTCCAAGTTTCTGGTCCCTGAAATAGTTCCATGAAGGGTCCTTTTCCTGTAGATATTTCCTTCTTCTCTACATATAGGGTGTTCCCTCTTTCCTTTCTGGCTTTTGAGAATAGAATATAAGTTGTAACAGTTTGTCTTATGTATGAGATTTCAATATATTTATACTGTTATCAAATTGTCTCCATTTAAATCCTGAACTTGTTGATTATAGCATCAAGGATGTTTAATCTTTCTATTTGCATTTCCTATGTCTCTTCAATAGAGTTGTCTTCACAGAGATAACTGAGTTCAAGATTGGTCTTCAGATGTGTATGAGCTGGCGTATCAAGGGTATTTCATGCTTGTCTTTTAGTGGATGTTGATTAATGTATTGCTTGTTTATAGGTCTCTTCTAAGGGGAGGGTTAAAATCCTTTGAATAGGTGATAGCATATCTGGGTACACAAGTGGATTGTTGAAGTGAGATCTGATTAATCGTGTATGATTTATGTAAGGTATCAACATATTAGATTGTATTGTCTTCTTGTTTCATAGCTCTCTGCTGCAGTGATATATTTGACTCTATTGCCCATTGGATAAGGCACTAGTCTATGAGAGAATTAGGGTATCTCAGGGGTCCTTTCAACCCAACATCAATCATTAAAATGAAGTACCTTTCCCTTTCATGTTGGTAGTAGTAGTAGAAGGTCCATTCTAGTTTTCAGATTCATTCTATGCAAATAGGGTTGTTGCATGAGATTTGGTTTTTATTGGGGTACAGGATATCCATAGGGGTCAAAAAGCTATTCCACAATAATATATCTACAGGCCTATTGTTTGTCATGAGGTGTCTTGAGTGTGCAGATAAGGCAATACTCACCTGAGTGATGTGGAGCTCAAAGAAGAAGGAGGATTTCTTTCAATCATCATCAATTAGACTGTTTCTTGTCAAACTTGAGTGCACAATTTGATAATCAAGCCCACATATTTATTCAAGTTTGGTCCTGCAAGAAAAATCCCCAATAGGAGATAAGACATTTGTTTTAGCATTTGAATTGTTCTTGTGCAAACACCCATCAAACCATGTACTTCTTCGAAGAGGCTCAATTTTGATGATCCAACACATTCATAGATATTGATAGAGATATATAGATCTAGTTGTGGTCATCGAATGACTAATTTTTGTATATATCGACCTTGACATACCACATGCCACATTTTTGTAACTATTATTGATTTGGAATCTGTCATTTTTGTATATGTACACGATTATTGTTCATTTTGATATATATGAAACTTGATATTTGATCCAATTTATTCATTGTGTGCATATCATTGTACTTCAAAACTTAATTTTTTGCAATTAATCAAAACATACATTTATATTCATTATTTAATATAATAGAATTGAAGCATGTTTATCAAAGTCATTGTAGCATGGATAATGTAATCAAATCTATATGTGACTTAATTTGATGTAATAAGACATGAAAAGCCAAAATATGTAATAATTTTATCTATTGTGTCAAATTGTCCTAATTGACCAAATAAGGGTCATAGGAAGATGTATATTAATGGGTGGTTTATGTGGTTTCTATTTCTTATGGATTGTGTTTTGGACGAAGTTGGTGAAAAGTGTGAAATACCTAATTTTACCAATATTGCTTAGTGACCCTTAGGGACACTTTGGTCCGATGTTCTCATGAATGTTCGAGGGACTCTATAGGCAAGGAGGGGTTGTTACTAGAGTTTAACTGGCCAACTGGAGCTAATAGACCATACAATTCGATCACACAAAGAACAGATTAAAAGATACCCAATGTTGCTCATTTCAATTGAGCAACATTGCAACTTTTGACATAAACTGAGATAGGGATGCCAAATTAAAACAAAGGAGAATCTCCTAAAACTGAGATGATAAATTGTAGGCCTCCACAATGTGGTCCTGTAGCACCTGACAATTCATTGATATCTCACACGAGATCTGAGATATGCCCCAAGAAAGATCACTTCCCAATGTTGCTTAATGATCCTTAAGGAAACTTTGGTCTAGTGTGCCCACAATCATTCAAGGGACTCTGTGCATGATTTAAGGTTGTCAATAGTGTTTACTCAACCAACCAAAGCTCATGGAGAAGATGATTCGATCTCACAGTGAACATATTGAAAGATAGCTAATGTTGTTCATTTCAATTGAGAAACATTGTATCTTTTGGCATAAACTGAGATAGGGATGTCAAATTAAAATGAATGGGAATCTCCCAAAAATGATATGAGTAATTATAGGCATCCATAACACAGTCTTGTAGCACTTGAGAATTTGTTGATACCTCGTACGAGCTCTGAGATATGTCCCAAGAAAGATCATTGCCCAATGTTATTTACTGAACCTTAGGGACACTTTGGTCTGGTGTGCTTGAAAACATTTGAGGGACTTCATGGGTGAAATGAGGTTTTCAATAGCATTTACCTGGCCAACCAGAGCTAATGGAGAAGATAATTCGATCTCATGGAAAATGGATTGAAAGATAACCAATGTTGCTCATTTCAATTGAGCAACATTGCATCTTTTGACATAAATTGGGATAGAGATGCCAAATTAAAATGAAGGGGAATCTCCAAAAAATGAGATGAGTAATTGTAGGCCTCCATAACATGGTCTTGTAGCTCCTGACGATTTGTCAATACCTCACACGAGCTTCGAGATATGCCCCAAGAAAGATAGTTGTCCAATGTTGCTTAGTGACCCTTAGGGACACTCTGGTTTGGTGTGCTCACGAACGTTCGAGGGACTTTGTGGGAAATATGGGTTTGTTACTAGCATTTACTCGGCCAACCAGAGCTAATGGACTAGATGATTCAATCCCATAGTGAGTGGTTTGAAATATATGAAATGTGATATATCTGGCAATTCTTTGAACTGGGTTGGGAATCCTTGAAGTGAACATTGGCTTGTTGGACCTCCAAGATTCATTGGGTGCTCCTACACCAATAGCCTGCAAAAAAATATATAGCCATTAAATCAATTCCAATAATGACATTTTTTGTCTTATCAACTCAATACATTCCATTACTTTATATGACATGAGCTTTTGCAGTCACATCCATGTTATGACGTTTAAAGAATAGTTTTTTATAAGATATGTCTGAGCATGTTCTTAATGGTAATTAATATTTAAGTAAGAAATTTTTAAATAAATTTCACACTTATATATTGTTGAACAAAAATAAAAGATAAAGTTCAAAAGTGAATGCTAGATTCTTCTGAGGTACGGATTGAGAGGATTAAATACATGTATTCAATAATATGTTTACAAATTAGGCCCATTGTACCTTTTATATACAAAATTTAGCATCTAACATGCACTTGAAAGCTTATTGCCCTTTTTTTACATAAAAGTGTTGAACCTTTGGTAATTTGGTCTTTGGTTTTGTCATTGATGTCAATAAGATATGTCAGATCTCTCAGTTACGGTGGTATACAAGATGGAAACTTAATGATCTTATAGAAGTTTATTAAAGTGATAAAAGGTAACTAAAATAATGTTATTAATGTTCCAATACATTTATTATATCATTATTGACGTGGTTGATAAAGTATTGAGTATATAACACTTAATGTTGATTATGAGTGTTAAATCAATTACAATTTTATAACTACCCAGTTTTGGTCTAAATGAATTTGAACATATTAATTGTTAAACAAGACCCCAACTATTATACCTTTTCGGAAAGGTAATAGGAAAACCTGAAATAGGTGTAAGTTAGTTTTGAAAGATCACATTTCTAGAGAGAGAAAAGAAATTTCGACCAAGATTGTTGCAAGTAGTTATAACCATTTTTGGCTGGTTTTGGTCTAATTACAATTTGGGTTATGTAACAGTTCTAAAAATTTTGAATTCTTTGATTTATAGATAGAGGATACATTCCTCTAAAAGTTTCAACAGGTGATTTGGTCAAAAGTTTCAAGAGTGGTGCATAATGTGAAATATATCAGGCAGATTGCAGGAAGTTTTAATAGCAGCAAAGAGGAGGGTAATGTTTTATGTTTCTATTTTACTATTTGTGATTTGATTTTCATTACAGAAGTATATCAGAGGTTGAGAAGGGTTTATACACTGATATATTAATGGTTTACATCAGTATTTAATCAGATGTTTTATGAAACATGAATATGCATTTGGATCTTTAATGTTTTGAAGGAAAAATGTTATTTATCTTTCAAGAAGTATATCATTTTGAAGACCATTGATTAAACTCATCCTATTACATTCAGATGTATTGATTTAAGTCTGATTATACTTTTCATGATCTGAGAAAGTCATATTGAGAAGGCTTGTATAATTTGGTATAATTTGGTGATGTAAAAGAATCAATGTGAAAGATAAGAAAAGAAGTGAATCCTGCTTAATGTTTTCAACTTGGAGTTGAAATTTTGTTTCATGATTTGAATTGTAACAGAGATGATCCTCTGATTTTGTATTTCATTTATTCATTTTGGAAGTTGGTGCTTCAGGTGTAAGGGATTGGTGTTCCTTGAAATCGGTGTTCCTAAAACAGGGTGTTGGTGCTTCCCAGAGTTGTAGCTCTAAAAGATTTGCCCAAGAGGCCAATAAAGATTCAGATTCAAAGTGGTTTTTACCCTAAGGGGTTTTCCACTATAAATATTGTGTACCTTGTTATTCTTTTATATCTTGTTCATTTTTATAACTTTATGTTATAATTGTAAAAGTTAAAACTGTAAAGTTGAAAAGAACAAGTTTTAAGTAACCACTGATTCACCCCCCCTCTCAGTGGTGTTTGTATTCCAACAAAAACATGGCATCTAATATGCACATGATAGCTCATTGCACATTTTATATACACAATTTAGCATCTAACATGCACAAGATAGCTCATTGTCCTTCTTTTACATAAAAAAATAGTATCTAATATGCACATGGAAGCCCTTTTTTATACAAAATTTGGCATATATTTATACACATTACATCTCATTGTCATTTTTAAGTACAAAATTTGGCCTCTAAATATGCACATAGAGAACGTCGAAGATATACAAAAAAAATGTTAAAATAATTTTACCATATTGTAGAATCATTCTTCTAGATTTCCCAAAATAAATCAAGAGAACCTTCTGGATCAGCTCTAACCCTTGTTGTGTCAAGTATTGCCTCGTGGTCAGATTCATGAACTTTCCACAAATTCTTGTTAATAGGTCTTCCACAATACTTAATTAATTGAATATTTGTTGCAGCAATAATGTTAAAGTGATAAAGAATATGTATATGTGTCTCAAAGTCCTCAAACAACTAAACATTAGAATTCTTGATAAGATACCTGCATTTTATAGAGTTTAATACCCAAATCAATAAAAAGAGTTTAATAGGTATGCATACAATTGGACACAACAATGGTACCGTCTAAGCCATGTCCCTATGACAACAATAGATGCTATTGGGTATTGAATACCCTCTCCATCAATGACAGTAGTTGTCAATTTATTTTTGGCCTCAATACAATGACACAAAAAGTAATATGTTCATTCTTCATTGTTATCATTTGCAATTACTGCATATACATGACCTAAATTTAATAGAAGGATTAGTTAATACCAAAATCAACATTTTCAAAGCTAATAAATTGAGTTTAAAATTGATTTAACCTACGAAATCTAGAGAAATTACCTGGTTCAACTAGGTCTGATACATGATCAAAATCAACTAATGCTTCAAACTGGTTCATGTGTAGTTCTCTATGAATTTGATATGTATCTAGGGTTTGCAAAGGTCTAAAAGACCATTGGTCAACCCAGTCTTTTGATTCACATTCATCCCACACAATATGCATACACGAAGAGAAAAAGCATGCAATTTGTCTAGTATAAATAGCTAATGATGTTGCATTTGAACTTCTAAATGAATGTATGTCTCTTGATCCTGTAAGTGTACAATAATATAGATAGTTTTCAATGTTAGATTCATGTATCAACCAAAAATATCTAGAAACCATAGACTTACATGCACATTGCCTAGTCTCATCGTATAGTTACACCATTGCACAATTATTTATGCATCTATTAACACTACACCACCTTCGTACTTCAATTCCTCTCTTCTAAGAGCTCTTTTCACACATGCTCCTACACCATCATGCTCTCCCTTTCCATGCCTTGCCTCAATGAAATTCCAAAAATATTGTATACCACTTGTCACATGCATCCTACTCAACCAGTAGAACATCCTTGCATTCTTGAATTGTGCAGTGCAATTGTCCGACCATATTAAGTGTTGGTTGTGTCTTATACCTCTTTCCCTTAAACTATCATAGAAGACTCTAAAATATCCTTTCAAAAACTCTGAGGAATGAGTAGGATCATCACTAATATAGAAATGATACTCTCTTATAACCTTTCTGTCCTCATCTCTGCTATCATATGCATGCATGAATCTATGTGTACAAAAATAGTAACTTGTGTATAGTGGTAATACATAGGTTGCACTTCATTTTGAGGTTTCAATGTATAATTCTCAGCTTAATCAATGAAAAACACAATAGCATTGAGGGGGAAAGTGTCCGTACACAACTTGAATTGATCATCTAACCACCTAGCTCTATGTGTGTGACCTGTGTACTCATAAACTAGTTTCTCTTAAAAAATATTCATAAAATTAGCTACGCATATATAACTTTTCACTAACTCACACCGCTTTAATTTTTTTCCATCTTTAACACCATATGTGAATGGCTTGTATTTTCCAATAGAAACTAGTGTCTTACCAATTTCATGTGTGCTATCTAGATGTATGCATTTAGGCAAATGTTGCAAACCACTACATGTAGGACAAAATCCTTTCAAACACATCATCTTATAGTAGATGCACATATCATCTCATCTACATAGTACGCTTGAAATAAATTCTCTACTGACTTAGGAGGTGCTTGTAGACCACACTCCTGTAAAACATCATTAGTATAAAAAATTACAATATATATATATAATGATAAATATCATAATGCATAAAAAATTCAACATGGAACCTACAACAACACGTAGTGCGTGCATGATTAATCTTAACATAAAATGGTTTTATCATCTCAAAAAATCTTTGGCTAATTTTAATCTGAGAAATTTTTTGAAGAAACCTTTCATAAAATTGTGTTTGAGTCATGTCTAAATAGTGTTATGGATGTGGTTCACTATTTGTAATTCCAATCCACCTTCTAACATCTCTTTGGTTGGGTGAAACCCTTGTGTTGTCATGCTAAAGAACTTTAATTAACATTCTTCGTGCATCAACAACAACCTTGTTCTTGTGTGGGAGTCTACCTGAGAATGCCCAAAGAGAACTATTGTTAGGATCCCCAATTTTCTCTCGCCTCTCTAAGGTATTGTGTAATGTTCTACTTATCCTTAATGACTTTCTTGTTTTGCTTATTAAATGAGATTTTTCCATTTCCTTTCCCATTATTGTTGATGTGAGGACATGTCGAGTAACATTAGCATCTTTTGTACATTCTTTCGTACCAATGGCTTGGTACGCATCAAATAGATTTCTCACAATAGTTTTTTCACTACTATTTTCAGTTGTTCTTAACCCCAAAACTCTTACTGTCTCTCTAAATTTCAAATTTTTAATCATTTCAACAATTGATTGGCATCTTCCACTTTGGTTTAAATTTTCAAAATAGTTATTCAAAATTCTTTTAACCATTCTTCTACAAGTTCTTTCATAAATTTTATCATGCATTGGCCTCACAATATTTTCATCAATGTCAATTAGAAACTTTGGTTTTCTATGAATTATTCTAGGAGGTGTTAAGATACACACATGTTCTTGGTTTTCATTAGGTTCATTATGTGCATTAATCTCATCAAATTGAAGTGGTTTATATTATTCAAATTCATTAGGTGCATTCATCACATTGATTTGAAATAAAGTATGGTCATTGCATTAACTAGGTGCATTTTTCACGTGCATTTGAATTGGTGCATGTTGATCATTTTGATTTGGTGCATTAGGTACATTTATCATGTCAATTTGGATTGGTGCATGCTCATCACTATCATTAGGTGCATTAGATGATGTACCTCCACATAACCTCCTCATACACTCCCTTTGTCTTATCTTTGATGCCTCTCATTGTTCATTTGTTCCTCTCTTGTTCTTTCTCATTACATTAATATTGATTGTCCTACACAACATCGTGATGAAAATCCATAATAAAATAGCAAGCAAACAACAAATGAGCATCATTTTATTATAATCTAAAGTAACAAAACAAAAAATAAAATAAATCAATCATTTCAAAGAAAAATTGACAAAAAAAAATGCAAACCTGACTGTTATATATTGTCCTAAATATTGATGTCAAACAATGCAGTAGGACCTTCAAACGACTTGTAGTGCTGGTTTCTAGGCCGTTGGGAATTTATTATATAGATTTTCTCATGACCCGTATGGGTTATGTAAACCTAAAACCAACGTTAACATTTTCCTCATAACCCATACGGGTTATGAAAAATTAGAGGTTCACCTCTAGTTTTCCATAACCCGTACAAGTTTTGTAAAATAGGAACCTGGGAAGCGAGGGGAGAGAGAGAGAGAGAGAGAGAGAGAGGAAATGAGGAGAGACATGCATGTATATGAACATATATACATATATATCTATATAAATATATGTATATATAACTATGGATATGCATAGATACATACATAAACACATATTATATATGTATTTTCATACATATGTGTAGTAAATGCTAAGTTTATAAGCATACATTTTTATGTCTTCATAACTCGTGCGGGTTTTGTAAAACTCAAAATGATGGTTTTAGTTCTACATAACCTGCATGAGTTATGTAAAACTTTGAATGGTACTTTTTATTTTTCAAAACCTGGGCAGGTTATTTTGCTCATCGAAACCCATATTGGTTTTGGCTTGGTAAGAGGGTTGGAAAATGACCCTAAGGCTTGCAAGCCCATTTTCCCTCCATTTTCATCCCTTAACATGTTTTTGCATCTTCTAACATGATTTATTGACTTCGTCATCCTTAGGTTTACAAATTGTCAAGAGGGTATCTCTAAAATTACCACCATAATCTCACACATCTTCTCATATTTCTAACCATATAAGTTTTTCAATTTTTGGACAATTTTAACATAGTGAAATTTAATTTTCTTTACCAGTATGTTGACAGGCCTTACAGACACATGTCTACCATTATTTTAATAACTTTTGATCTATTTGACCAATTGCAAAATAAATTACATATTACTATTATACACTTGAATCTATACACTTTTAAAAAAAGAAAAATATTTTTTAAATTATTTTGATGCAAGTTATGCCAAGCGCACGAACAGGTACAAGATTTTCAAGATGTGGTCACTTCAAAAAATCATTAAAAAAAAGTACTCAACATAAAATTAAGAAAAAATATACAACTTCTAAATCTCAATCTTACCTACCATCCTACCAAACGGTTTTTCAAAATACTAAATCTAACTATATCTTTTGTTGAATGCACAAAAATAGTTATATTATATTTTTTTTAAAGAATCAAGAACAATTTTTTGTGTGTGAAGGGTTTGACCCTCTTAATCTTATCCGTTTTTTAAAAAACTTTAGTATTTTAGAAACTAGATTCAAAGTACTATAATTCTTATTATTTACACATCTTCTAATTTTGAATGCAAGACCCTCCAATTTCTCTTAAAGTTCAGGTTTCAAACTCATCATCTATAACAAACAAAAAAATGAACAAAAACATGGAAACCCTCCCTTAACATGAACTTCCTCTTGCTAATCCTTGGTTATCGTCTTTATTGCCATATTCACCATATCTAACCGATGAAACTACGCTGCCTACTCCTTGTCCTCATTCTCGACATCCTCCTCTTCAGATGTGTCTTCTTCTTGTCATCATCATTTTTGTACAAATTGATCACAGAACCTCCAAAACTATTCTCACTGCTTCTGGCAAATCTTATAATTTCCAAAAAAAGGTGGCCACTTATCCCCCCTTTTTGCACACCATCTTGGTGCACTTACCCATATGTAGTTTATATAAATTTTAAATTATAATTGTATTATATCTAATGTAAATATTAAATAGATTTTCTATATGAAAATAATAAAATTAAATATATTTTAAAATAATTTTGTTTTATAAGTAAAATAACAAATATAATGTATAATATTTAATTATATATTTAGAATTTTTAACAATCAGCTTATAACTTTATTTAACTATTGTATTCTAATAAATAATAAAGTATTATTAAATATTTATTTTTAAATATATATTTAACATATCTATAATAGTATATATTATATCTATCATATTGTGAGAGAAAATATAAAATATTAATATGTATGTATATACATATTAATGTATATAGTGAATTTATCTATTATATGTTGATGCTACCTATTATATTTTATTATTATATATAATATTATACTATTTTTGTATACCATAGATAAGAAATATATTAATAAGATAAGATAACAAAATTATACATTTAAACATGTTTGTTAATTAATTTTATTTGACCTATATAATATTATTTTAGAATTATAACATATATAAATGGTAAACATAATTTATAACTAGTTAATTATATATTGATCTTTTTAAATATAATTTTATCTTTGATATCCCTCTCTCAAGTACTCTCTCTCTCTCTCTCTCTCCCTTTACCCTTATCATCCCCTTCTCATAGAGATAGAGGGAGAGAGAAAGAGGGTTATAAGGGGATAGGGAGAGAGAGGATGATAAGGGGATACACACACACACACACACACATAGAAGGGGACATGGAGGGAGAGAGAGAGAGAGAGAGAGAGAGAGAGAGAGAGAGAGGGAGGGGGAGGGAGGGGGGATGAGGAGGGGAGAGGGAGGGAGGCATGAAGAGAAATCTAGAGAGAGAGGGAGACATAAGGGGTCTGAAGGGGTCCTAAGAGGGAGAGAGATAAAGGGATAGTACATGAAAAGGGTGAGAGAGAGAGAGAGAGAGACCCTAGGATATCCTAGGATCCTTTAAGACCCCTTACAACCCCTTAGGACATCTTACCATACTCCTATGTATAATATGGATTCCTAAGGTGTCGTAAGGGGTCTTAAGGTGTCCTAAGGGATCTTTAGGGGTCATAGAATACATTAAGACCCCTTAGGACCCCTAAGAATGTATGGTAAGGGGTTGTAATGGGTTGTGACGGACCTTGAGGCGTCCTAGCATATCCTAGGACCCCTGAGAACCCCTCACAATACAGTAAGGGGTCCTAAGAGGTCTGAAAAGATCCTAGGATATCTTAGGACCCCTTACAACCAATAACAACATCTTACCATACATTAATGTATAGTAAAGAGTCATAAGGGGTTCTAAGGGGTCCTAAGATATCCTAGGACCCTTTACAACACCTTACAACCCCTTAGGACTCCTTACCATACATTAATATATGGTAAGGGGTCATAAAGGGTCCTAGGATATCCTAGGACCCTCCAAGATCCCTTACCACCCCTTAGGATCTATTACCATACTCCTATGTATGGTAAGAGATTCTAAGGTGTCAAAAGGGGTCTTAAGGGATCCTAGGATACATTAATGCATCCTAGGACTCCTTAAGACCCCTTCAGACCTCTTACCATGTACATTAATGTAAGGTAAGGGCTTTAACAAGGTCATAAAGGGTCTTAATGGATCTTAGGATATCCTAGGACACCTTAAGACCCCTTACAAACCCTTGGTATCTCTTACCATACATAAGGAGTCCTCGAGAATCTTCAGGGATCATAAGGAGTCTTAAGGGATCCTAGGATACATTAATGCAGTATCCTAAGACCACATAGGATCCATTATGACCCCTTATGGTAAGGGGTCCTAAGGGGTCTTAGGATATCCTAGGACCCCTTAAGATATCCTAGGACCCCGTAAGACCCTTTACAACCCCTTAGGACCCCTTAGCATGCATATATTAATGTATGGTAAGGGGTCCTAAGGGCTCCTAAGATTAAGGTCCTTATGGGTCATAAGTATTCTAGGACCCTGTAAGACCTCTTATGACCCCTTACCATAAGGGGTCCTAAAGGATCCTTGCTAGAATCATTTTCTATTGAGCCAAAAGCTTAAACTATCAATACCCAATACAAATACCTATTAGGAATAGTCCCAAGAGATAACGGGGCGGGGGTGAATTAGTTATCTACAAGTTTCAATTCTTTATCCAATTAAGTATACTTAAACATAAAGCATAAACACAATGAAAGAACACATAAACACAACACCAATATTTTGGTTACAGGGAAACCCAAATAGGTAAAAATCTCGATAGGAATTGATACGCACTAATATTATGTACTAGTGTATAATGATCCTTGCTAGAAGATCCTTTACCCTATTAGGAGTAGCTTTAAAATATATGAAGTACAGTAGACCTGGTTAAGGGTCGGACCCTGTTAGGAGTCTTTTACAATTATCCTTGTTAGGGGAGAGGACGCACTGTCTGAGAGCTCACTGCTCAAAGGGGCGAAGGCTACAACCTTTTGAATAATAGATACACACTATATCTGGATCTTGGTGAACTGTGCTTTGACCTACTGTTTGGATCAGTTCCAATGTATAGCAAAAATACTCTACTTGGTCACATAGACCTTCTTTTTGTGGCTCAACACTTCGCACACTTTGCTCTGCTCTCCTTATTCAACCATGAACTACACTTCAGCAATCACAAGTGACTACTTATAAATATCTTTCCTCTAAATGATATAATCAAGTCAGCCTGTTAGAACCACCTTGAAATCATAATAGAGAAACCATAATAAACTCCAACAAACATCCTGTCGGCTCTATTGTGCATGCAACATATTCTGGGACCTGTCTTAATAAGATAATTATAGACGTATGCTACACACTGTCGAATCTACCAAAACAACTGGATCTTTCTCTACAAGAAGAATTAGCTCATGTGCTCTTAACCCAACATCAATAACTCATCTCTAAGCTTAACTCCAAGGGTGCATACCCTAAAGATAGGCACAACTCAATAACCAATAAAATGTATGTCGGCTCCACTGAACAAACACAAGAAACTGCAATTGGTGAATAGTGACTGCATAACTTCACTTGCGTTCATCTTCAGATAATGCGTCCATGAACTTAACATCACTAACATGTCTAAATCATATCTCCAAGGGTGCATGCCCATAAGACAATTATAGGGACAACCATACATAGAACACTACCTGTAACTCTGTCAGGAACTGCTGACACAAGCTACTATATAACTGTCTGTACTAACAGTTAACCTCTATGCTCATGATATCATGCTAATATCATGTCCATGCTACATATACTGAAAGCTTACTACATAAGACTTCTACGCATGCTACTTTCCATATGTTGTCATCAATGACAAACATATAATCAGTACTAGCCTGCTGGCAAATCTCCAACAATCTCCCCCTTTGGCATTGATGGCAACATGTGGAATGAAAAACCACCACCAACCCAAATGAGCATTTCTTTTATAACATTCTCCATTTCCTCTTTATAACTCCCCCAAAGATGAATCCTTCATCTGCTGCAATATTTTCTAACATTCTCCATTTCCTCAATAGAATTGCTATCACAACTGAATACTGCTCCCCCTAAGTATGTTACTCCTATTTTTCATGACTTTATATATTACTCCCCCTTTGACATCAATGGCAAAGGGCGCCATTCATTTTAAGCACCGGTACTACTCCTAAGGTAGAGTAGTCAACCTTCCATCAGTCCCTAAGGACTGATGCCTTTCCTTCTTTTTTCTAAGTTGAATCAAGAAAGGGAATTACTCCCAACTTCTCCCTGAGATACTCAAAAGTATCCTTCGATAAGGGCTTTGTGAATATGTCTACCAACTGATCTTTAGTATTCACATAGTCCAACTTGACTTCTTTTTCTGCCACTTTCTCTCTTAGGAAGTGATACTTGATCTCAATGTGCTTAGTCTTTACATGCATCACAGGGTTCTTCGACATATTGATAGTGCTAGTGTTATCACAATGAATAACAATAGGATAATCAATCTGAATTCTAAAATATTTTATCATTTGCTTGATCCACACAATTGTAGAACAAGTCAAGGCTACTGCAACATACTCTGCTTCTGCTGTTGACTGAGATATATAATTTTGTTTCTTGCTTGTCCAAGTGACAAGTCTATCACCAAGAAACACTTCTCATCCTAATGTACTCTTTCTATCATCTACACATCCTGCCCAATCTGCATCAGTGTACACATGAAGCTCAACATTTTCTGAATTAGGATACCATAGACCATAGTCTATAGTGCCTTGTAAGTATCTAAGTATCATTTTTACTACCATAAGGTGACTTTGCTTAGGCTCTACTGCAAATCTTCCAACTATGCCAACTGCATTTGAAATATCAAGACTGGTCTGAGTAAGATAAATCAGTTTGCCAAACATAGACTTATACAATGTTATATCAACTGTTGGTGAGTCATCTTCCTTTGTAAGCTTGCATCCAATAATCATAGGTGTCCTTGTTGGCTTTCAATCATCCATCTTGAATTTCTTTAATATTTCTTTTACATAATTGGACTAATTAATGAATATACCTTTCTCTGTCTACTGCACGTTCAATCCTAAAAAGTACTTGATAGGACCAATCATACTCATCTCAAATTCATTCTGCATCTCCTTAGAAAATTCAGCACTAAGTTTGCCATTAACTCCAAAGATAATGTCATCAACAAATATAGCTACAAGTAACAAACCTTTAGATGTCTCTCTAATGAATATATTACAATCTACTACTCCTTTCTTGAATCCAATCTTTGTTAAGTATCCATCTAGTCTCTCATACCATGCTCTAGGGGCTTGCTTAAGTCCATAGAGGGCCTTCTTCAGTATGCATACCATATCAGGTCTGTCTGATAAGGTGAATGCTACTCAATGTATACTTCTTCTTTTAGATCTCCATTCAGGAATGCTGACTTGACATCCATCTGATAAATTTTGAAGTTTTTAACTGTAGCATAAGCTAGAAACAACGTAATAGCTTCTAATATGCTCATGAGTGCAAATGTGTTTGAATAGTCAATACCTTCTCTTTGCGCATATCCTTTACATACTAATCTTGATTTGTTCCTTACTGTTGTACCATCTTCATTCATCTTGTTTCTGAATATCCACTTAGTTCCAATCACATTCTTATCACTAGGTTTTGGGACCAGTTCCCAAGTGTCATTCTTAATAATCTAATCAAGTTCTTTCATAGCATCATGCCAATCTGAATCATTACAAGCATCTTCAACACTTAAAGGTTCAATCTGAGATAGTAAGCATACTGCATCATTGCTAGCTATGTTCTTTGCTTGTGATCTTGTTAAGACTGCCGCTCTGATCTCCAATGATGTCCTTCTTGGAATGGTTTCTAGATGTAAACTTTGGAGCTTTAGTTGTTGCTGACTCATCAGCCTTAGGAGTTTCTTCCTCACTTGTCTCAGGGTCATTGAACAACACATCAATACTGTCAAACATTTATTCAATAATTGTCTCACTAGTAGAGGGTCTAGGTTCTTCCTCAATCATGGGTGAGTTATCATGATATCTTTCTTGAATCATAAAATTTTCATCAATCTTCACATGAGCACTTTCAATGATCTTTTTCAATCTTAAATTGAAACATCTATAAGCTTTATTTTTAGTAGAGTAACTAAGGAAAATACCTTCATCACTCATTGCATCAAACTTGCCTACTACTTCATCCTTCTTGATGTATCACTTGCTTCCAAAGATTCTAAAGTATTTTACTGTGGGAACATTACCAAACCATATCTCATATGGTGTTTTGTAAGTGCCAGGCCTTAGCATAATTTGATTGATTGTGTAGACTATTTTATTGACTGCATCTCTCCAATAGGTGTGTGCAACTTTTCCTTCTATCATGATGGTGCGTGCTGTATCCAGAATGATCCTATTCCTTCTCTCTGCAATTCCATTCTGCTGAGGTTTTCTAGGTGCACTTAATTGTCTCTTGATGCCATGTTCTCACAGTACTCATAAAATATGTTACAGGTGAATTCTCCTCCTCTATCTGATCTCAAACATTTTATCTTTAATCCAGATTCATTTTCAACCTTAGCTTTGAATATTTTGAACTTATCAAATGCTTTTAACTTATCTTTCAAGAACACAACCCACATCATCCTAGTATAATCATCAACAAACAAAATGAAATACCTTTCACCATAGTATGATCTTGTTTGAGTTGGACCACATAGGTCTGTATGAATCAGATCCAACTTGTTCTCTACTAAATTGTGCTTACTCCTGAATGAATTCCTCACATGCTTTCCCATCACACATTCCCTGCATATAATATCAACTGGATTTGCTATTCTAGGTAGATCTCTTACTGCCTTAAAATTGCTTATCCTTACTATGTTATCAAAATTGATATGACATAATCTTTTATGCCATAACCAACTATCATCAACTTTAGCAACAAAACAACTTGCTTCTGAATTGAGTTGAAAAACATTACCTCTTGTCTTTGAGCCTGATGCAATCATAACACCATCCTTGTTGTTAATGATGCATTTGTCATCTTTTAACTCCAACTGATATCCTTTTCTAAGTAACTATCCAACACTAAGAATGTTATGTTTTAAACCATCAACATAGAGAACATCATCAGTACTGTTCTTACCATCCAAGGTGATGGCTCCTCTACCAACTATAGTTTTAGGAGTGTTGTCACCAAATCTGACCATACAACCACTATCTATAATTCAATCTGTCATTCTGTCTGCTTGGGAAATCAATGCTAGCTCTTGTTTCTCTTTCACATCTTTATGTTCGGTCTTATTATTCATTTTGTCTACAATAGAAATGAATCCAATTTCTTCTTCACTTGATTCTTCATCTGAGACTCCATCTCCAACAAAGTAACATTCCTTAGAGTACTTAGGCTTGTAATCCTTTTTGAACTTTCTAGCTCTAGTAGGACACTTGATGTAAAGTGACCTATCTTATTGCATGAAAAGCACTTAAATGGCAATTGACCTTCATACTTTCTTTTTCCTTTCTTTTCTCTTTTGGAAATCATACAAATAAAATCATATAAAGTTCTCTTTTCATCATCATCATCAAAATTAGCAGAAGTGTTTGCAGATTTCTTACCATGAACTGTTGTTTTGAAGGTTGTCTCACTTTTAGGTTTGGTCTTCAATCTTGAAATCTCAAAAGCTGAGATTTTGTTGATCAAGGTCTCTCTCTTGAAATTGATTGTAAGTTGCATGGTCTCATCAAGGATGTTGATCTTGTTTTCATATTCTAGAGTGAGAGTAGTCATCAACTTGTCCATCATGTCTTCCTCTGAGATCTCTCCACCATTATTTCTGATTCCAGCAACTGCTTCATTGATCCTTTGATTATAAGCTCTAATGTTTTCTTCAGGCAGCATCTCTAATGCATTGTATCTTTTCTTCCAAGTTTTTCTGTGTGCATCCTTTGCTTGCTTGTCTCCTTCAAATATGTCAGCTAGGTACTTCCATATCTTGTTTGCAGTATCTACCTTCTTTATCTCTGAGAACTCAGTATCTAATAGTGCACTGATAAGGGCGTCTTTGGAAATAGCATTCTGATGAAACAACTCCTTTTGTGTTTCAGTAGAATCATCCTTTCCAAGGTCTTCTAGGGTAGGTATTTTGGCTGCTTTGATAGTTAAATTAAAAACTTAAAAACCAATGCACTGCAAATGGGTCATCATCTTATTCTTCCAATCAAGATAATTCTCTCCATCAAACTTAGGACTCTCTTTCCTGAAGTACGCCATCTGATCAACCTCAAGCTATTAAACTTTCTCTTCGAGGCACTTGGCTCTGATACCAATTGTTAGGAATAGTCCCAAGAGATAACTGAGAGGGGGGGGGGGTGAATCAGTTATCTACAAGTTTCAATTCTTTATCTAATTAAGTATACTTAAACATAAAGCATAAACACAATGAAAGAACACATGAACACAACACCAATATTTTGGTTACGGGGAAAGGCAAATAGGTAAAAACCCTGGTGGGACTTGATACTCACTAATATTCTGTACTAGTGTATAATGATCCTTGCTAGAAGATCCTTTACCCTATTAGGATTAGCTTTACAATATATGAAGTACAGTAGACTTAATTAAGGGTCGAACCCTATTAGGATTAGCTTTACAATATATGAAGTACAGTAGACTTAATTAAGGGTCGAACCTTATTAGGAGTCTTTTACAATTGTCCCTGTTAGGGGAGAGGACACACTATCCGAGAGCTCATTGCTCAAAGGGGCGAAGGCTACAACCTTCTGAATAACAGATACACACTATATTTGGATCTTGGTGAACTGTGCTTTGATTTTCTATCTGGATCAGTTCCAATGTATAGCACAAATACTCTACTTGGTCACATAGACCTTCTTCTAATGGCTCAACACTCAACAAACTCTACTATGCTCTCCTTATTCAACCATGAACCACACTTTAGCAATCACAAGTGACTACCTATAAATATCTTTCCTCTAAATGATATAATCAAGTCATCCTGTTAGAACCACCTTGAAATCATAATAGAGAAACCATAATAAACTCCAACAAACATCATGTCATATTCTGGGACCTGTCTTAATAAGATAATTGTAGACGCACACTACACACTGTCGGATCTACCAAAACAACTGGATCTTTCTCCACAAGAAGAATTAGCTCATGTGCTCTTAACCAAACATCAATAACTCATCTCTAAGCTTAACTCCAAGGGCGCATACCCTAAAGATGGGCGCAACTCAATAACAATTAAAATCTCTGTCAGCTCCACTGAACAAACACAGGAAACTGCAACTGGCGAATAGCGACTACATAACTTCACTTGCATTCATCTTCAGATCATGCATCCATGAACTTAACATCAATGACATGTCTAAATCATATCTCGAAGGGCACATGCCCATAAGACAACTGTACGAACAACCATACACAGAACACTGCCTGTAACTCTATCAGTAACACTGCTGACACAAGCTACTATATAACTGTCTGTACTAACAGTTAACCTCTGTGCCTATGATATCATGCTGATATCATGTCCATGCTACATATACTGAAAGCTTATTGCATAAGACTTCTACACATGCTACTTTCCATATGTTGTCATCAATGACAAACATACAGTCAGTACTAGCCTCCTGACAAATCTCCAACAATACTAGATTTAACCTGATCCACAAGAGGCGGTTAAGCCATGTCATGAATCTCTAAGGAGGTGCTGACCACCAAGTCAATAATATCCCCCTCAACACCAAATGAATCTTCGGCACCCACTAAAGGGAGACTCAAACTGGTGACCCAAGGATCTGATACCAATTGTTGGAATCATTTCCCATTGTGCCAAAAGCTCAAACTGTCAAAGCCCAATACAAATGTCAGATTTAACCCAATCCATAGAAGGCAATTAAGCCATGTCAAAAATCTCCAAGGAGGTTTTGACCACCAATTCAATAATCCTAATTTGTCCTAGGATATATAAATGTATCCTAGGACCCCTTATGACTCCTTACAACCCCTTATGATTCCTTAGGACCCCTTATGTATGTCAAGAGGTCCTAAGGGGTTTTAAGAGGTCTTAGGATATCCTAGGATCCATCCTTAAGGAATCTTAGGACCCTTTTCCATATATTAGGACCCATTAGTACCTCAATCCTAAGACCCCATATGACCCCTTATCATACATTAATGTATGATAAGGAATCCTAAGGGGTTGTAAAGGGTTGTAAGGGGTCTTAGGATACCCTAGGATGTTGTAAGATCCCTTAGGACCCCTTAATATACATTATGGGGTCATAATGGATTATAAGGGATCATAAGGGGTCCCTTATGACCCCTTATGTAAGGTAAGCGGTATGAAGGTGTCATAAGGGGACTTAAGGGGTCCTACAATATCCTAGGACCCCTTACGACCCCTTATGACCCCTTACCATATACTAAGGGTGGTAAGTGTATACACCTAAAAATGGTCACCTAGACTATTAGCCCCTTTTGCTAAATTATCAATTGCTTGTTCTTGATCAAATCCTAGTTCTATCATTTATTTGATTATTTTCTATGGGCTAACCATCTTATCCTAAGTCTTTATTTATTAAAAGGAATATTTCCTCCCTTTTTAATAAATAAAAAGCCCCCACTTTTCCTCTTATCCTAAGTTGCACAAATAAAGCATTATTCTTATTTTATAAAAAGAGAAAAAGCACTTTTTGTCTCATATGGACACAAAAGTCAACTCTTATTTTCCTATTGGAGGATACTTGTGCACATGGATTGCTCCTCTTTCAAGCTCCATTGTTGATTAAATCTTTTGCCTCTTAATCTCCATGGCCCATTCCTTTTTCATTCCCTATAAAAGGAGAGCTCTCTTCCTCATTTGCACACACTTTTTATGCTAATATTATGCTGCAGGTTTTCTAGGTCATCTTGGAGCTTTTGGAGACATTCTTGCATCTAGGGTTTGAAGATTTGGAGCATTGTTGGCATTCATCTTGGATCTTCATCAACACTCTATCTTCTTGTCTTTATTCTTGCATCATCATGGCTTTCTTGCTTCATAGTTAGATTTCATTTCTTGCATAGTAGCTTCATTTTCATGGCATTCTTAGCTTAGATTTCCTTTATGCTTTAGATTAATTCATCTAGTTTAACTAGGAAGCTTTGTAATACTTGCATCTTTCATTTCCATAGTTTAGCTTGCATTTCCATTCTAGCATAGCATTGCATTGCATTTTCATTCTTGATTCTTGAGGATATTGGCATTCTTGCCCTTGTCTTCATTGAATCTCCTATTGCATGGTTTACTAGCAAGGTTATTGGCTAAATAGCTCTAGCTGAGAGCATTCTTAAAACCCTTGCACTCCATGCCTAGGGAGCTATGGATCGATTTGTGAGGGCTCATTCTTGAGTTTCCTTGCATGTAATGATCCATAGAAGTGTGACACATTTATTGCACACATTTTTTTGGCGCCCACCGTGGGGCAGAGTAGATAGACTTTGTCCTTTAAATTCTGCATTTTCGTCATTTTCCGTCAATTTTTCGGCAAGTTTTTAGTGTAATTTTTGTTCTCTGGTTTTTTGGCTCAGAATATCGCGCGATACTTCTCAGGTATATCGCGCGATATACCTTACTATACGCGTGCGATACTTCACGCCAGAGAAGAATCGCACAGCAGTATTGAGGTATATCGCCTGGTCTCGGGCGAAGTATCGCCTGGTGTCGGGCGAAATATCGCGCGGACTGATAAGTATCGCCTGGTCTCGGGCGAAGTATCGCGCGATACTGTGTCTGAACTTGGCAGTGAGCTATTTTTGGGCTATTTTATCTATCTTGCAAGTTTTAGTTTCTTAGCTATCTTTTTGAAATTTTCTAAAATTTCCTGCGTTTTCAAATCCGTGCTACTCTGGAAAATGGGTGCCCATTTTTTTTTGAAATTTTGCAAATGGTATCAAAAGTTTAAGTGTGATATATCGTTGGAAAGGTCTTTCCGAACCCAATCCAACCATGATGGTTTCATTTTCAGATTTTATCATTTGATCAAGTATTTTTGCAGATTATCAGATTTTTCATGTGCTAACCATTGTGGGTCTAACAAGTTGTGGTTGTAGGTGCACTTGCTTGAGATATTTTTCCAAAAGAACGCATGTCAAAGAGGGCTACTAATGGTTTTTGTAGGGCTGCCCTAAGCATAAAAACCAAATCAAGTGCTTGTTTAATTTCTTTCTTTATTAAGTGCGGCATATACTAGTTGTTTCATTAGGCACTTAATACTTTGTGAAAGGAATCTTGGGGTGGTAGGAGAAGTATGCTCTTCACCTTTAGGTGAATCAGAAAATCTTGACCCATCTTGAGGTTTTGGAAGCAAAGGGGTAATTGGATCTTGTTTGGTGTGTTTGGGAGAGATTTTTGAGATAGGGGAGTATGCTCTTCACCCTTGAGGTGAATCAAAAACCTTGAACCTCAAGAATTAATCCACTCTTTGTTTAGCTTAGGATCCTTTAGCGGGCCTGCTCTTGAGCAATCAAGAGGAACGACCCAAGTGGGGACAACCTTGTCATCATTTTTCTTGGTGGCGAGTGATTCCAACTCACTATAATCTCAAGGCTATCGAGGACACAAAACCTTGGTAGACATAGTACTTATCTTCGCTTGATGTGAGTAACTTGTGGGATTGTGACCATGAGGAAAGCATTAAGCAAGAATGCTTAAGGTACTCTTGAGGCCGCGAGGTCCTAGTCCTTTATGAGGAGCAAGAGGGGTGCTATGAACGGAAACCCTTACTACAAACCATTAGATAGAGGCCACCTTCTTTTAGCCGCTTAGCTTCTTGGTGCAAGGATTGATCCAAGTGGACTTACCCGGATCACCCCAAGACACTCACCATATGTGTTCCTTTGGTTGTGTTTTTGACACTTCCATGACAACGCCAATATCTCTTGTGGGCAACCACTTGGTGTGAGGCAAGGGAGCATCAAGTTGTGGGCCACGTTGCTAAGTAATGAGCCTTGTCCTTCTAGGTAGTAATTGCTTGAATTGTCTTCGATTGTGCTATGCCTGTGTAAATGTTCTCAACATTCAAACAAACGGTAGCATTCATAAGGTTCTCTATTTTGATATCACAAGTGCTTGTCTTGGCAAGGTTGCTTTTGCCCTTGTTTCAAGTGTTCTATGACATGTTTGATCACCTACTGTTTGCAAACTTGTCTTTTATCTGCTGTTACTGCTTGTCAAACTGAAAAATTGCACTATCCAATCTTTGAACTTGATCAAAACACTTCAAAACTGAGATTTTTATGTTCATTGGTCAAGAGTCACACTGTTTTCCTGGGAACTATCACACAAAGTTATTTTGCTATCTCACTACTGCTTGCAATCTGAAGTTGATTTGTGTCACTTCCAGTCATCCTTGGTCAGTCCAGGTCAGATCTTAGAGGTTATTACATGTTTCTCAATATTCAAATGGACTTCAATGGTATCAATTTGCACAAAATGACTCTTGGTCTTCTTTTTTCCACATCTCCCATATCTTCCTAGTCTTCCATTTCTCTTCTTCCTTCATGCTTCTTTCTCTTCTTCCTAACCTCTTCATGTCTTCTTGATCCTTTTCCTCTTATTATCTAGTCTGCCTTCTTCTATTTCATCTCTTCTATTCATTTCTTTCATGCTTGATTCCTCCTCTTCTAGAATCATGAATTTCAACTATCTTGCTATAGAACCTCTCTTGAGAAGGGATGATCTCAAACTCATTGCTCAATTCGAACAGTATTATTTTTCCAAGCATCCCGCAAGTCATCAACTTAAGACAAGAGTAAACAAAAAGATGTTTGAGTCTGACGCCTTTGCTAGGATTATAGACATGATTCTCTCACAATCTCCTTCTTCCAAACACTCTTTTTCTTCTAGGTCTTCTCATCATTCTTCATCTTCCACATCCTACCATGCCTTTACCAAACATCATTATCCTTCTTCATCTTACCATGACTCTTCTCAACATCATTCAAATTCTTCCTTAGCTAAGTTTTCTTCTTCCACTATGTCTTCATTTTCTCCTTCTTTAAGATCTTGTTCTTCTTCTACTTCCCCCAAGAGTCTTGCTTTTCTTCATGAGCCATACCATAATGAGCAACATGACAATCCTTGTAATACCTTTGATGACTATGATGATAGACAATGTAGTGATACTTATGACACCTCTACTCCTCAGAGTCCTCGCAGACTCATGCTTACTGAAAATGGGTCATCCTATTGGATAGATTGTGATGGTGATCCATATGATTCTGATTTTGAAAGAGAGTTTAGTGATGTTTGTAGACAATACCTTGATGATAATCCATCTACTACTGCTGAGGACTATAAAATACAACGCGCTGATTATAAACGTTACTACTATGAGCATTTCTTCTCTAAGAATTCCACTGCTAAAAATCAAAATTGTACTTCTGAGCAAGATCATATTAATGTTGAACCTTTGTCTTGTGATGGTCCCCTTCCATCCCCTACTTCCTCCAATGCTCATACATCTCCTAAAGCTTCTGAGTCTTCCAAATCTTTCACAAATCCTTCACCCAACAAAGATCCTAATGCTTTTCATGCAGTTCCCTATAGTTATCCTCAAGAGCTACCTCTTCAAGAAACTCAAACTAACCTTCACTTGGCTGAAAATAATTTCAATAATGCTAAACCTAAAGAGCCTAAGCCTTTATGCACTACAATGCCTACTTCAGCTAGTCCTTCACTATCTATTCCAAAGTCTTCCATACAATTTCAAAATGCTTCCTTGTCCTTAGAAGTGGCTTCATGTCAAGAGGACTCTAAAAATGATACAGAAAAGAATATAAAGAAAGATCAAGATCAAGAACCATCCATGTCATCCAATTATTTTCATGATGTCTCTGATCCATTTCATGGTTCTTTTGATCCTCTATGCTCTTCTACATTCATTCCACCATGTCTTAAGTCTTCTCCTAAGCAAGATCAAGCTACCACTTGCACTATTGAGCTTGTTGATAATCAAAATAACCTTACTACGCTTGCACTTTCCAAAGATGATACTTCCATTAAGGTTATTAAAAATGGTGCCGTTACTTCTGATGTTAAGCTTATTGAAAATCAAGAGAAAAATTCTACGCTTATGCTATCCAAAGATCCTTGTCATGATCAAAGTCTTCCATCTTCTTGTTCTACCACTCCATGTTCGCTTCCATTTTCTACTCTTCCTAAGTCTTTGCAAGCTTTGAACGATTCTATCAATGAATTTGCTCCTATTAAAGATGTTCATGATCCTATTGCAAATCCTAATGCTCACTCTAAAGATGCTGATGTCCTTGGTTGTCATATAGATGCTGATGGAATTATTGATTATCCTTTTGCATCTTCCACTTCCATCCTTGGACCTCTTCCACTGCTAAAGGCTTCACGCCTTCCTTCCATCTTGGGTCCTTATGTCCCTTCACTTTCCCCTCCTAACTCTCCTAATTCATCATCCATTTTGGGTCCTTACGTCCCTCCATCTCCTATCTTTCCTCAAGATCAACATAGATGCATACCCTTGAATCCTTTTCATCCACTCACCCATCTAAACCAGTCATATCTTCCTCCTTCTTCCACAAGTCCCAAGTCTTTTGGAAGTAACTTGAATGTTCAATACCAGAAAAAGAAGCAATACAAGAATCCATCAAAAAAATATCACCATGTCTCCTCTAATCGACATGGGCACATAAAGTCAAAAGAGATATCTAAGAAGAAAACTACAAGACAAGTATGGGTTCCAAAATCCATCATTACAGATATTCTCTCTAAATCATCAAAAAGAAATAAAAAGCCTAAGGCTATATGGATTCCAAAATCTCTCTTGAAAGAGTCTTATGTTGAACAAAAAGTGAAGTTGACATTCAAGCTTCCAAAGGCTTCCACTTCATCTTCTTCCAAAAATGATCTTTCATTCCATGTGCCTGAACCGCAACCTTTGCTAAACATTCATCATATTCCTTCACGTATTCCTTTATTCATATTTCCTCCATCCTCTCGCCACCCTTCAAGGTGTGTGTCGATGTTGATCTTGCCTTCCTTCCCATCTACCCTTTCACAATCTTTCCATTCATTATCCTTCTACCTTCTATCCTTTTTCCTCATTTGCCTATTCCTCATATCTTCCAACCTCACTCGCTTTACATAAAGCCTTATCCTCCATTTTTCTCTTCCATCTTCCTTTCCCTATCAGCATCTTTGAGCATATCATTTTGAATCCTTGGCATGTCAGGATTTATCCTTTCAAGGAGTACTATCTAAAAAGCTTGCCTTCTTCCAAAAATAGAAAAATGAAAAAAAAAAATGAAAAAAATTGAAAATGTGCCATGGTGAAAACCTGGAAACAGGTGCCTTGGTAGCAAAAGTAAAGAGAAATAAATTCATCCTATGGTGACAACCACTCCCTTGTGGCACCTTGGATAAGTACCATGATGAAAACCTGGCAATCAGGCATCATGCGTAGTTCTTCTACATGTTTCATCCATTCCATCTTCTCTCGTTGATCTTGGCAATGTTCAGATATACACGAATATTTGGCTATCTTGTGAGCTATCTTACGATGATCTTGCTTTCATTCCATTCATATTCATTCCTTCATTTTCCTCCATTCATTCTAGCCTTTCTTTATCCTTTTCCCCTTTGGTCTTGATCTAATAAAAAAGAGTAAAAAAAATGATGCTATGAAGCCTCTTGACATGTCTACTCCTTTGGAATGCATCCTTTTCTTCTTTTGCAGTGCGCTATCATGACTTATCCTATGCTGGCCTTTCATTGCTTGTCCAATGCGCTTTACGTGATAATTTTTCCCTAGCTTGGGTACTCTTGAGGAGTTTGACCTTGAGGATTTCTTCCCTCCATTCGCCTTCATTCTCCTTTCCTCCATCTCATTCATGAGCTTTCCCTCCCTCTTGTCCTCCACCTTGCTAGACTTTGGGACTACACGATGTGATCTTGCTCATGAGTTTGATGCCCGTTTCTATCTAGGGCATTCTTTGTATATACTTTATGATCCTGAAAAAATTACAAAAAAAAAAATCATATATGATGCTGAAAAAAAACCTAAAAAGCATATAAAGTACTAAAAAATGAGCATCCTAGTGAAAACCTAGCAATAGGCGCTTTGATGTCTCACCAAAAAAAATCAAAAAATTCAAAAAATTTAAAAAAAAAATTAAAAAAGTGCCTTGGTGAAAACCTGGAAACGGGCGCCTTGGTAGCAAAAATACAAAAAAATTATAAAAAAAGTCCTGAAAAAATCTATCAAGTGGTGAAAACCTGGAAACAGGCGCCGCTTGAGACCCTCTGCACCTATGTCTATCAGTCTTGCGTGGTGCTCTTTCGCTCCACTTCTCACTTTGCCTCTCCTAGCCTGGAATTGATTCTTGTCTTAGTCTAGGGGGCATACATTATTTTAAGCTTATCTTGGGTCTCTTTGTGCGTCTGGGTTTCTTGGGCAACTTGGTTCCAATGGTGTTTTTCAACACCACCCCAACTGTGTTTTTCAACACTTCCCCTTGCGTCGAGTGTTTCTCAACACTTATCAGATGTCCTACCTGCAGTCTAGTATGATGCGATATTTCTCATTTGCAGATGCAATACTCAAAGTTTGACTCTATGACCTACACACACGCACTTGACTCACTGAGATTTGTTTGACTTTATTTCTTTGCGTGCTGTCTATGATGATTTCTTTGCTAAGTGGTCTCTCCCTGAGAAGTTTTCGATGATGCATAGCTAGAAGACTGAGGGTATGAGAACATGTTTTATTTCTTTATCTGCTTGTGGGTATATCTTGTTGGTCCTCACTGTCATGAGCATTTATGCTGGTCTTACTTGACACTGTGGATTGACAGGGTATTATCCTTGACTATTTTTGTGCAAGTGCATACTTGTAGCCATCTTGACTTTCCTTGTGTCTCGATGCGAGTATAATCTTGCTATATTAAACTTAGGTAATCTCACTGTGCTAGTCATCTTGACCTACATGTCTTTGATGCCTAGGTGAGATTTCCACATTTCTATCTGATATAGATCATATTCAGATCCACATAGTTATGCTAGTGTGTATTGTATGATCTTGCGATGCTACCAATAACGCTCGATGATGAATATTAGATGTCTATTGGCTTTGTAACCTTGCAAGTAAACCACTTTTCATGTAGCTTGCATTCTTAAGTTCATGTTAAGTTAGTTTTGCATTTTGCATATGGAGAGAGCTCTTCCTTTCATCTTTCATGGACTTGTTAATCAGCTGCGCTCACCTTTCGCTTCTTCCCGATCATGTCTTTCACTTTCTTGTCTTTCATCTCACATCATTTTCCTTTCATTTCGGGATCGAAACTGAAATCTGAGTTCACCTTGATCATCCAAATCACCTTTTCCCCCTCTTTCGCGCAGTTGGCTAACCTTTTGAGGCCTGATCCTTTGATCTTCGCTGGGGCATCATAACCTCTTCATCCCCATCTCTTTCAACCTTCTAGTCTTTCATTCAAATCCCAAGTTCCAATTCTTCCCTTCCGTGGTGTTTTCGGGTTGAGGGACCACTTGGTTCGTGCCCCGGGTCCCATGTGTGGGGCATCCCTTCACTGCTTGATGGTTATTCTGTTCTCTTTCTTTGATTATGATTTCTAGTGATTTGATCATGTTGCTCTTGCTTCTGCATTCCCTCTACTTGATTTCTCTTTCGATCCCGAGGGGGCAGACACATCATATCTTATTAGCTATCTCTTTCCTAAGTGTTCAGTACTGTCGCTACCAGGCTGACCATGCAGGATTTGCTATTTTTCTGCACTTCATTCTTTGGAGTCAGAACGCTATTTCTTGCCTTCTTGGCTATCTCTTGCTTTCTTGGCTGATCTATTCTTTGACTACATGTGTTCCTAGATCAATCACACATTAGTCAAAGAGGGGCAAATGTATACACCTAAAAATGGTCACCTAGACTATTAGCCCCTTTTGCTAAATTATCAATTGCTTGTTCTTGATCAAATCCTAGTTCTATCATTTATTTGATTATTTTCTATGGGCTAACCATCTTATCCTAAGTCTTTATTTATTAAAAGGAATATTTCCTCCCCTTTTAATAAATAAAAAGCCCCCACTTTTCCTCTTATCCTAAGTTGCACAAATAAAGCATTATTCTTATTTTATAAAAAGAGAAAAAGCACTTTTTGTCTCATATGGACACAAAAGTCAACTCTTATTTTCCTATTGGAGGATACTTGTGCACATGGATTGCTCCTCTTTCAAGCTCCACCGTTGATTAAATCTTTTGCCTCTTAATCTCCATGGCCCATTCTTTTTTCATTCCCTATAAAAGGAGAGCTCTCTTCCTCATTTGCACACACTTTTTATGCTAATATTATGCTGCAGGTTTTCTAGGTCATCTTGGAGCTTTTGGAGACATTCTTGCATCTAGGGTTTGAAGATTTGGAGCATTGTTGGCATTCATCTTGGATCTTCATCAACACTCTATCTTCTTGTCTTTATTCTTGCATCATCATGGCTTTCTTGCTTCATAGTTAGATTTCATTTCTTGCATAGTAGCTTCATTTTCATGGCATTCTTAGCTTAGATTTCCTTTATGCTTTAGATTAATTCATCTAGTTTAACTAGGAAGCTTTGTAATACTTGCATCTTTCATTTCCATAGTTTAGCTTGCATTTCCATTCTAGCATAGCATTGCATTGCATTTTCATTCTTGATTCTTGAGGATATTGGCATTCTTGCCCTTGTCTTCATTGAATCTCCCATTGCATGGTTTACTAGCAAGGTTATTGGCAAAATAGCTCTAGCTGAGAGCATTCTTAAAACCCTTGCACTCCATGCCTAGGGAGCTATGGATCGATTTGTGAGGGCTCATTCTTGAGTTTCCTTGCATGTAATGATCCATAGAAGTGTGACACATTTATTGCACACAGTAAGAGGTCCTAAGGTGTATTAAGGGGTCATAGGATATTAATGTCTCTTAAGACCCATTAGAAACCCTTAACCTATATAGATGTATGGGTCTTAAGAAGTTTTAAGAGGTCTTAAGGGGTCCAAGAATATCCTAAGATCATGTAAGGTGCCTTAGGACCCCATAACCATGAATTAATGTATGGTAAGAAGTTGTAAGGGGTCCTAAGGAGTACTAGGATATTCTAGGACCCCTTACTGTTATAAGTAGTGGTTGTCGTTGCACCAAAAGATTGACCTGTTAATGCCTGATACAACCACTAGACTTATAGAAGACATAGGAGGTGGTTAAGCCATGTCAAGAATCCCGAGGGGAGCGCTAACCATTTTCCCAACACTTATGACCCCTTAAGGCCCATTAAGACCCCAGTCCTAAGGGTTCATAAGAGGTCCTAAGGGGTACTAGGGTATTCTATGAGACTTTACAACCCCTAACAATCCTTTGGAACCCTTTACCATACATTAATGTATAGTACAAGTTGTAAGGGGTCTTAGGATACCCTAGGACACTTTAAGACCCCTTAGACCCTCTTATAGATTTATATGTATAATAAGAGGTTCAAAGGTGTCAAAATGGGTCCTAGGACCCATTTAAAAACCCCTTTAATGTATGGTAAGAGTGTGTAAGGGGTCTTAAGGGATCCTAGGATATCTTAGGACCCCTTAAGACACCTTATAACCCATTAAGACCTCTTCCCATATAAAAGTGGTCCTAAGGCATTGTAAGGGGTCATTAGGAGTCTTAAGGGGTCCTAACATACATTAATGTATCCTCCTAGGACCCCTTACATTACATTAATGTATGGTAAGGGACCCTAATAGGTCTTATAGGGTCCTAGATATCCTAGCACCCCTTAAGACCCCTTAATACGACACTATTTTTAGGTGAGCATTTCTGAAATAAAATTTATAAAACCTTTCTTTTATAAAATCTAAAATTTATAAAACATCTCTTTTATAAAAATTTTCATTTATTTAGAAAAAACTATTCCAAAAATTACTATAAACAAAATGTGCGGATGCCAAACTTCACTAAAATAATGGATTGATTGCACATTTCAGCTCCAACCATTTCAAGTGTATCTATCTTTGGACATAAAATTATTTTCATTGCATTTGCAATTCTCTATATCATCAATCTCTTCAAAATCTATATCTTGGCTCAATGCTAGGTTTGCTCATTTCTTTATCATCATTTAGTTGAGCATGTCCTCATTTTGCCAGTTAAGTTTAGTTTTTCTTTTGCCTCATTACACCTTAAATTTCCTTAAATTTTATTGAAATATGTAAAGACAGAATCAATGTGTCTGCATGGTTATCTCGATGGGGGCTCTTCAAGTTTGTCCTATATATAAGCTCTTTGATTGTTGTGCACCCAAATCTTGTGGTGGGCATTTTTACTTTGGTACAGAGTCTTCCAAGGCTGGTTTTCCTCAACAAAGGGGAGTGGTAGTTTTTCTAGCATAAGTTCGTGAGGCATCTAGGCGATTACAGTGGGTAAACATTTGGGATATTTGAAATCTTTGTTTTACCTAGGGTTAAAACAATGAACTCAAATTGGTATCATGTGTTTGATTGAAATTGGTGATTCTTGGGGTTAGGATTTTAGTGTTCAGATATACGTAAGAGTCAATTTTTTAAAGATTTTCTAGTAGGTTCTATTTGATTGTAATACTAGAGAGTGAAATGTTGAGGATTCTCTCTCCCCCTATTTTTGGTTATGTGTTCATTAGAACTAAAATATCAAATTAGAATTGGTGGTCTCTATTGATGGTGGTTTGTGGCTTTAGAATTTGAGTGTTATTATGCATGTTTAGTTAATTTGATAAAATATGTATCACTGTGCATGTTATTAAACATTGAGAATGGTGAATATTTTGCAATTTTACTGTCCATTGTTCTTCTTGCCTGTTAGGATTAAAACACTAGATTACAATTAGTAGCTCTTGTTTTGTTTATGGTGGCTTCAAGCTCTTCGGCTGCTTTAAGTGTTTGCATGCAAATTTAACCAATTTGAAATATTTTGGATGGTGTTGTGCCAAGAAACATGAAGGTTTGTTATTTTCAATCTATGTTTGTACCATCTGCATTAGGGATAAGACCTAGATAATTAAAACAATAAAGGTAAATTAAAAGGACTAAAATAATAGGAGTAAACTGTATAAATAAAAATATTAAAAAACTAAATAACATATCAGACATGCAAAACAGATTTGTAACATATTTACTATTTATTATTTTAAAAAATATGAAAAATAATTATATAATTAATCGAGAGGCTCTACAGTCATATATGCAACTTATATTTCTATGTAAAGATCTCCTTCAATTGTAAAATCAATTTTAATCCACACTATTTGTTTCAATATCCACATCGTAGCCTTATCAATTTTGTTGACCTAACCAATACTTAATCCAGCAGCATATTATGTTCATGTGGCACTATGATTATTTGTATGTTTACACATTTGAAACTTTATTTTAGCTACTGCCTTTTACTTCTCTTTGTTCACACTGGATTTCTGGATACAAAAGGTGGATGGAAATGGCATTATCGTTGATAGTTTTCCATACAATCAAATCCACAATCTGGTATATGCTTTTACATTTACGGCGTAATGTAATGATTCTGCCGAAAGAATATCAGGTATTTTGTTTAAAACCGTTTTGAGTCCCTATTTGGTGAACATGCAAAGAGGTGGTTTGAGAGTTTTAATAAAGAAATTGGGAATATGGAGGTAGTTACAAAGAACAAGGACAAGAATTTCACTTAGGATTGTGATACGAAAACAAAATTGTAAGACAGGTTCTCCCTTACTTATTATTTCTCTTTTCTTTTGTATGTGTAAAATGATTTCTCTTAAATAAGAGAGATATTTGCAATAGAAAATCTTTTGTTCGAATCTTTTAAAATTTAATTGTGAACCATACAACCAGGGAAAGACATTTATCTTAGTTTTTCTTTATGTAATCTACTAAATTACATTTTTCTTTTCTTTTTCACAGGTTGAAGTCATGTTCTTGCCTTTGTTTTAAATCCAATTGAAAAAATATATATTGAATTTAGTAACGGTTGAAGTATAATTAAGGTTTCTTAAAACTACGAGTTAAAATGCAGAAATTACTCTAAGTAAAATTTCAGCTTCCAGCTTCATTGATGAAAGATATTTAAAATATAATTGGATATGTTTTATTTGAGTTGTAGAGAGTAAGTGTTAATTTGTATTTTATTGAATGGAATGTGGTTATTTGGATTTTTCATTAATCTCTTATTTATACTACTTAAATTGTATTATATTATTTAATAACTTTGTAAAATATTTAATAGTTTGAGATAAGATAGAATAGTTTTAAATTTTTATTATTTTATTTAATAATTAATTTTTGTATTATTTTTAAAAATATTTTTTTAATAAGAAAATTAATTTTTATTTAAAAGTTTTTAAAATATTTAATCATATTTATTGTATTTCTATTTAGAAATCTTCAAAGTATTTTTAATTAAAAAAATTGATGTAGTATAATCAATTTTTAAACCAAAAAGTTTTTAATGAAATTATGCTATTGTTTTAAAACCTAGAATTAGATTTGGTGGCAATCATTTTAAGCATCATTTGTAACTTTTAATAATTTATTTTATATACACTACAAAACATTTTTAGAGAACAAAACAGACTTGCCAATATTTGGCCCTATTAATATAGTTGTGAAAGTAAATGGATATTTGAAGAATCAATGGTTAATTTTTGGTATGTTCGCGATGGCTCAAACATATAGGAAAAATGAGACAATAAAAGAAGAATATAATTTTTTTAAAATCTTAGATTGTTAGATCCAAATGTTATAATATAATTAAATTTATGTTTTGTCTAGACATTTGTAGAGTTAGTTAAATCCTAAGTAATTTGGATAAATGTTTAATAAAAGATTATCAAAGACTAATGAGTAAAGGATTTTAACTTCTTTTACACAAAATTGTTCATTATATATCATTTAAGCTTAGTAAACTTGTCAAGTATCCATATTTACCTTAACATAGTAATATTTGCCTTGACATAGTAATAGGATATATAAAACTTCAAACAAAATTCAACCATCTTCCTTATTATTTTTTTGCTAATAGTATTCTTCTTTTAGCTACATACTTTATATCTACTCCCAAATGTATTGTATATGGTGTTTACTATTCTCTTGAAATGATTTTCTTTATTTTGAATACTTTTGTACTATGATTTATTATTTATATTTGAAGATCCAATCTATCATTAAATATCATTCATTAACATAATTTATCCAAGTTTTTCCTTATATTATTTTATCTAAACTTATATGTTATAATTACATGACATGAATATATCTTATAAAAAAATTATATACATGGATTAAGGCATTTATCTATAGTCACGTGTATTATGAATTTATCATCTTAAACTATTATATACTAGCAAAAAAAGAAACTTGCTCTTTATAATTGGATAAGAAATATCACAACTTTTTTCCCTCACATTACATATATGTTAAAATCTATAATACAAATAGATTACATTCTAAATAGTAGAAGAAAAATAATATGAATATTATCACTTTCGCCTAAAAAAATTAATAATAATTAAAAAATATTCATTATTTTTTATCAAGAACTTAGACATTATTGTTTAAAGATAGAGGAAAATCCAAATTTTCATAATCAAATATTCTAAAAATTAAAATTGCATTAATAGTATTTTAAAAATACATAATATTTTATTAAATTTTTGTATGGTTTATTTTTATTTTCTCATTAAAAAATATTTAGGTTTCTTTATCCATAGAAACTCTTATGAGAAAATCAAAAAGGAAAAAATAATAATGTAAAATTTTCAACCAATTTAACAAAATAATACGTAAGGTTGAAATAAATTAGAAAGTTACCCAAAGCAATCTTATCCTCGTGAACAAGATGATTTTCTATATTCAAATTAGAAACTTACTAACACAACAATATTATCGTTATCTAAACAAAAGTGAATTTTATTTTACAAAATCAAAGATAGAAGTAAGGATTTAAAATAAATAAATAAATAAAATGACCACTTCTGCAACTAGCGGATTACATAACATCTAGCAGTGCCGAGTTCACCAAGCCGGTGATGGAGGAAATCAACAAGATGGTGACCGTTAATTTGTTTAGAAGTCCACCCCCTTCTTTCCATGGAGGGTGTTAGTACTTTCCTTGCACCCTCTGATTCTAAAAGAGAAAATGATAACCAAACATGAGATATTTATCTGATTGTCAGAGATCTACTTCTTCCTACAAACCGGAGGACAAGAAAGGGCTAACAAGGCATACAACCTTCTTCACTTTGAGTTCCACTCACTTAGGTGGGTACACCTCATCTGCAAACACATAACTCCTTATTACAAACAATAGGCCTGTAGGTATGTCACTTTGTGGAATAGTTTTCAGACTTTTAGGGAATGAATACCCCAGTGCTCACCAAATCTCATGAAAAATCCCACTTGCATACAATGAATCTGAAAACTAGACAAACTTCCTAACTCCTCAGGTATTAACATAAAAGGGAAAATGTTATCAGTTATATTTTTTGGTGGGATGGACCTCTGAAATACCCCAAATCCCTCATAGACCAGTGCCTTATTCAATGGGCAAAAAGAGTCAAGTGAAATATGCAACAAACAGCTTATGAAATAAGGAAAAAAACACAGTTTAACATGATGATGTCTTACATCAAATCATGCACCATTGATCAAACTCTTCTTAGCAATCCACCTATGTTCTTAGATATGGGTAAGTGCACAAAGATGGGGGACCAAAAAGGGGGTATAAGATGCCACTTTTTTCCTAAAATCAGAAAACTTTGAACTTCAACAAGAAATTGAAGATAGTTAGACTCAAAATTTTAAGATCAAACAAAAATAAGAGTTGTAATACTCTGAATCTAGTTCCTAAACTACTAACTTATTTTGAAAATGGTGCAGATTAAGGCCCTCAAAAAGGGGGAGCACAAAAAGTGGTCCTATTTTTTGTCAAAAAACATAACATAGCGTCTGGTGTGCTCCCCCTAAAATGTTAACTTTTTTTTTGAATTTTTTGAATCGCTCCAATGAGAAGTTAGCTAACACTGCGTAGTTTATCCTGGAATTTTTTGGTAATTTTTTTCTGAATGTATAATTGTTGATGAATTTACGAAGTGCACACATCCTGAAAACATGAAGTTTTTGTGTGCTCCCCCTAGAAATCATTTAAAACTAATTGAAAATCAAATTTTCTTTTTGTAAAAGTGTGTAGAATGGAGTCTAGTTTCTAAAAATGTAACTTGTTGCAAAATTTGATGAACGAGCCAAAATCTGTGCCCAAAATACTACATGTTGGTTTTTTACAAAAAATGGACATACACACAAAATAAATTAGAGTTGAAAAGCTTAACATAATCAGAATTCAAAATAAATTATATGCTTAAATAGCTAATAGAGAGATTTGCAATATCATGTCATCTGATTTTTGCATTCTTGAGCCACGAGTAAACCTGACGAGGAGCACACAAAAAAAGATGTCATTTTTTTGTATGTCTACTAGAGAACACGTCTCAGATCTATTTCAATCGTCCAAGCCTTTGGGTTGGATCTCCAAGGCAAATCCAAGCCTTAGGATTGGTAAATTCCAATGCCTTACAAAGTGTGCACATCCTCTAGGGTGAGTGCACTATTTAAATCTATGACTTTCATAGCGTGTGCGCCCTATGAAAGTCATAGATTTCAATAGGGCATGCGCCCTATTTAAGAAATAGATTTAAATAGTGATGATAAATAGTCAGATTGAGATGAAGAGAGAGAGAGAGGGGGGGTGATGTGTGTATGTGTGTGCAAGGATGGCATACTCACTCGTCTTTACATAATACAGCCGTACGACCAAAAAAACTCATTTTCCACTTCAGGGGAAAAACTCATTTTCCACGAGGGTGATGTTTGTGTGTGTGTATGTGTGTACAAGGATGGCATACTCGCTCGTCTTTGCACAATACAACCACACGACATAAAAAACTCATTTTCCACTTCAGGGGCGGGAGGATTTATACAAATATAACATTTAAGTATAAGTTTGATTTATTTAATTTCTTATACTTTAAGTTATACTTGTATAAATTATAAAATATAATACTCCAGGATGTTTGGGATAGGTTCCAGCTTCATAGGAGTTAAGATGCAGATTCTAGATTTTGGGGGTTTTCAAAAAATTCCAAACAACCAAATTTTAGGATTCAGCAAGCCTTCAGCAGGGTTACCTCCCACAATCCATCATGGATTTCTAAGGTCAAATTGAAGCTGGCAAAAGGATTCCCAAAGGTTTTAATTCATTTTATCACAAATCACTTGGTTTTGACCCTCTCTCTCTCTCTCTCTCTCACACACACACACACACACATCACCCTCTCTCCCCCCTTATCTCCTCTCTCTTTCATCACCCTCTCTCTCTCTCTCTCTCTCTCTCTCACACACACACACACACACATCACCCTCTCTCCCCCCTTATCTCCTCTCTCTTTCATCACCCTCTCTCTCTCTCTCTCTCTCCACCTTCGTACCCTATATTTTCCCTTATTACTCTCTTTCACCCCCTCTCTATTTCACACACACACACATATGCTCTCTACCACCTTCCTACTCTCTCTCTCTCTCTCTCCACCTTCGTACCCTATATTTTCCCTTATTACCCTCTTTCAGTCCCTCTCTCTCTCTCACACACACATATGCTCTCTTCCACCTTCCTACCCTTAGAGAGAGATAAGGGAGAGAAAGGGAGAGAGAGAGAGAGAGAGAGAGAGAGGGTAGGAATGTGGATGTGTGTGTGTGTGAGAGAGAGAGAGATGGGGTCAAAACCAAGTGATTTGTGATAAAATGAGTTAAAACCCTTTGGGAATCCTTTTGCCAGCTTCAGTTTGACCTTAGAAATCCATGATGGATTGTGGGAGGTAACCCTACTGAAGGCTTGTTGAATCCTAAAATTTGGCTAAGTCTAGAATTTTTCAAAAACCCCCAAAATCTAGAATCTGTATATTAACTCCTATGAAGCTAGAACCTATCCCAAACATCTTGGAAGTATTATATTTTATAATTTATACAAATATAACTTAAAGTATAAGAAATTTAATTTTCTTATACTTAAATGTTATATTTGTATAAATTAAATTAAATATCACCCTCTCTCTATCCCTTAACTTTCTCTCTCTCTCTCTTTCTAGTTTTTCATAGGGTGCACGCGCTATGTAAGAATATGGATTACACTTTTGTGGTTTTGCATAGGGTGCACAGGGGGTGGAAATTTTATGGTTTTACAAAGCGCGTGCACCCTATTTGGTGCACGCGCTTTGTTTTGGATTGCCCAAGCCTAAGGCTTGGGTAACCCAAGCCATACGACACACACACTATGCGTGATGGGGGACCAAAAAGAAAAGTGGCATCTTTTTGGTCCCCCATCTTTGTGCATATACCCATATGCAATCACTTATTCAAAGCAATCTAACCCTCCCCTTAGAAGAAACCTAGAAATAAACAATACATTAATCAACATCCATTGAAAGACAAGTATGAGATACCCTTGATACCTCAACTCATACACATCTGAAAATTAATCCTAAATTCAATCATTTCCTTGAAACAACTCTATTGCAGATATACAATAGAAAAACTAAAACACCCTTGATTCTTTAACCAATAAATTCGGGAAGCAAATGGAGACAATCTGATAGTAGTAAATATAGTGTTGCAATCTTATTCACAAGGTTAACTATTACACACAAATTATCATTTGAGACCAGAAAGGAATCAGGAAAAGACCCTATATGAAGAGAAGAGGGTCATATTTACAGTAGGATCCACTCATAGTGTAATGCCCCACCAAGGAACCTTTGGATCAAGGACATCATACTCATTAAGTCATACACAATATATATATACATATTTCAATGGAGTAGCAGAACATAATCTAATTTGATTTATTTAATGTTATTAGAAGTCATGAGAATAAAGATATTATACTACTTGTCCTACTCAATTAACAATTTATTATTCTTGCATACCTGAATATCGCTAACTTTCTTTTACATGATGACCACCATGTCCAACACTTGTAACTAAACACATGTCTAAACAACTAGATGCAAACATTAGATATATTCCATGACAAATAAATGCTTTATTGATAGCTTAGCCTAAGCGACTAGACCTAAGCCTCGGGGGCTCATCATCGATGGCCTTGCCTATGTTCATGCTCAGAGACTTCGTAGTTCGACTAGATCCCCATTCTAGCCTATCTTTTTATTAAATCAAGAAAGCGGGTATGCAACCCTTTCTAGGGTCTTGTTCCCTAGACAGTTTTCCCTTCAGCTGCCACCCACTTAGGTGGAACAGGGACAAAGTCCTAGACTTAAAATTGATAACTTGATACTAATTCCATAACTCAAAAATAGAGTTTAACTCACACTAATATAGTATTCATGAAACCTCCTTAATTATAGTGTTTACTAAAGTGCCTTCCAAGCGAACATAGGAATGAAATACAACCAAATCTTAAGATAATCATAATTTAGTACATTAAAATCATCATCATGATTAACATCATTAAATTAGTATAATCATTATAAACATCACAATCCCTAAGTATGTGTACAATCCCATGAAAACATGACATAAGCCCAATACCTCCTCTCTTCCTAATGACCGACCTAGTTATGATGAAATGAAATCAAATGAATGAAAAGTTATCCACAATTAGACTAAGAATGAATAAGAGAACCATGGACATGTCTAAATGTGCACAACCATAACCATATGCATCTATGAGAAGGAATGAAAAATATACAATTGCCAATTCAAACTTGTAACAATTGCTATTAATGTATAATTCAATTAGAGATATAAATATACACAACCATGTAATCCCACACAAGCATATAGTGTAGTATTATAATTAGCATGAGACACCATCTTCACCTTCTAAACTCAACACATTTAATACAACATTTCCATTAAACTACTGTAACTTAAGTATCCTTAATTGGATATTGTATGATTCATTCTAATCTTAATAATATAAAACATATTTGTTGTAGATTCCTATAGAGGTCTTTATATTCAACTTCACTAAAATTTACCTCTGTAAAAGTTTATTTTCTTTAACTAACTATTCACACTAATACACAAATTCACCTTCTAGAACTGTATGAGAATTGAATAAGATTCTAGATAATGATTAAAGTTTTATCAAAGTCTATTTAATATTTCATTTATTCATTTTCAAACTTAATAATTAGATTTCTTAAACAATATTAATCTAGGAACTTTTTTTTTTTAAATAATATAATTAATATTAAATCATACTCAAAATAAAAATTACCTTTTCCAACTATTTATTTATAACCAACCAATATTCTAAAGAAATTTTCAATTTAATATAATTTTTACTAAATCACAAACATGTAAGATTATTTATGTACATAACATGTTAAAGATTCTAAATAGAATGAGACACAATAATTTTTATTTTAATAAAATTTATCAAATCAAACTAAATCTATAACTTTCTTTATAAAAAAAAAATTTCAAGAGAAAACTTATATTAAAACATGATTACCAAAAAAAATAGGAATCTAAGATAGGGAAAGTATTGATTCCTTACAAGCTTTCCTAAGAATTCTTAGAGTTCAAAACTAAATAGATTCATAATAAATTCAAGAAATTTCATTATTGAACAAAGCCGTTATAAGGAGGGAAACGTTTTCATGTATAAATATGAAGTGGAAATATATACATTTATTATTGAAATGGGTTATGATTCTGGCAGGAGACAAGATTGGAAATATTTAAAGCAATTGCACATATAGTACTGTGTTAAATGTCTCATTCTCAAAAACAAAATAAAAATAATAAAACAAACCATAGTTGTAATGCAACCAATAACATTTATAAAAATAAACACAATGCTTAAATCAAGAAGCATATACACCAATCACACAAAAAACTTATAGCCATAATATTATCCAGAAAGATAATAAAATAAATTATACAAAAAACTTATAGCCATAATATTATCTAGAAAGATAATAAAATAAATCACACAAAAAACTTATATCCATAATATTATCTGGGAAGATAATAAAATAAATCACACAGGAAAACTTATGGCCATAATATTATTTGGGAAAATAATAAAATAAAGAACCCATAAACAATGATAAGCTCACAGCCAAACAAAGTTCACACTATAATTTTGATGCACATAATCAATCCAAAATGGTAGATTGCATACATCTTAACTATGCAAGTAACTCCGTAAAGATGATAGGAAATACCAAATTTGAAGTTTCCCCAAAATTTGGCAAACCAAAAAAACCACCAATGGCATGATCCATATTCAACTGTAATCCCAATTAAAATTCCTCTGACAAACAAATAAAATAAAAATAAAAATTAAGGGTTTTCCTCCCTCCATTCTTTTTGGGAGCCTCTCATATATCCGCCGAGTATAATCTCCCAACCGTTTATACCAACTGCCCCTCATAACTCCTCCCTTTCGCCAAATAGTCATAGCGTTTCATAAAAAATATAAGGGAACAATTAATTTACTTAGATTGCATTGAAATTTAGTATATGAATTTTATTTCAAAATTCCTTTCTTAAACTCCTACGTAGGCTTTATTTAAGTTAGTTATGATTCCTTATAGAATAAGGAATCAGATTCTTTCATTTAGTTAGTTTCTTTTGCTATTAAAAAGGAAGTCTCTTTTTTATAATTGTAAAACTTATTTTATAGAAAGTAGTAATTTGTTTAAAGGTTTTTATAAAAACAATATTAAAAAAAATAAAAATATTTACTTATAATGTTAAGTAATTTGAAATATGTAAATCTTTTTGAAATATTATATAAATATATATTATTTTTAATAAAATATTTTAACATAAGAATAATAAGGATTTATTTTTTTATTTTTAATAATATGTTTATTTTATTTCTTCTAGATTTAAAAAGATAAATAATAAATAAATGAAATTGCATCATTTGTAAAATTTATAACATATTTAACACATAATATTAACATACTAACTAAACTATATTTTTATGAAAGTCATATAATCACATATATTATTAACATATTTAGGTATATGTGTAGACTATCATAGGTCTAAAAACTCAAACTAACAATTTAGTAGAAGAGATGAAAGGTTTACACACCATAATAGTTCCTTACTCTAAACTAGAGAGGCACTACACATGAAACCAGTCCAGAAAAGACCATGGAGAATTTAGACTGCAAGATTTTTCCTGGGACTGGAACTCTCCACCTCTTTGAAAAAATGGAGAAGTAGAAGAGATAAAGGAAAAAGAGAGCCAATTTAAACAAACTGACACCTGTCAATTCTTAACAAAATCTCTTCTAATTCTCTCAAATTCATTTCTTTCTGCAACTACCTCCATCTTTACAGTCACTCCTCCCTCTGAATTTGCATCCTTTTCAACTGATCCCTTTCACTCTGCAAATATATTTGGTTCTGAAATCAAACCCTTACTGCTCTTTCTCACCAAGTCAAAATTCAAAGTTATCATTACCATCAGATTCCTCATCTTCTACCATTTCTGGAAATATATAATATGCCTATATTCTGATAAAAATTGAATCTCCAAGCATTATTTTCATGAGCATATCCTATCATTTAAATTTTTGAATTTAATTCTATAGTCTGGACAATGCACAATTTTAACTCCTTTTGAAACTTTAAATCTGATCTCTTTTTATTATTTCTGCATTTTGCACACAGAAGGCACCATAACTTGCCACTTGTTGCCCGTCGATTGGCTAAGATTAACCATGGCACTTACCCCTGGGTTTGGAGATTGGGCAAAATTCCTTAGTCTCCTGATCTCTAAATGAATTTTCTAATCCTGGGTTTATTCGCAGAACTGGCGAATACACCCATTCTCTGAATCTCAAAATAAAATCTTAACCACGGTTAACATTTGGAGAATGGGCGACTACACTCATTCTCTTAATCTCTAAATGCATCCTCACTAACTGCCTAGATTCAGAGATTGGGAGACCACACTATTCTCTTAATCTCTAGATGTTTTGCACTTAACCATTTGGATTGGGAGATTGGGCAACCACACACTCTCTTAATCTCCAAATGTTATCACTTAACTGCCAGGGATCATGAGAATGGGCGAATGATTGTTCTCTTAATCTCTAAATGCTTTCCCTCTAACTATCTGGATTACAAGATTGGGTGACCACTGCTAAGTGACTGCAATCTCCCAATCTTGAAATTCATCTCTTAACCGTGTGTTCATCCGAAGATTGGGCGATTAAACATTCTCCTAGTCTCGCAATGTTTTCCCTCTAACCGTTAGCATTCGGAGATCTGGCGAAAGGGTTAGTTGACCGCCATCTCCCATTCACTGAATGTTAGCCTAATTATTGGTTACATTAGGAGAATGTGTGAATGTCTTCCATGTGTCACTTTACTTGTCTTATTGTCATCGCCACCTGTCTACAAAAATATACTATCTCTGGCTCATCCACATGATTCCCAAGGAAGATCCACGCGCGCACACCTCCAGAGCCTCCTACTCTTTACTTCATATCTTATGTGTGTGATGTTTCATATAAACATCTCAAACTTGACAAACCTGGGCAATGTGGGACTAAGATTTTAAGATTTTTTAAATGTCTCATTAAAAGTTTGGTTTAGTGCCCAGTTGGCACTCACTCCAAGGTAGGCCCATAGTGCATGAGGCATCCACAAGCCTCCTTCATACTTCAACTTCTATTCTGGGCTTCGTTACTTTTAAATGCCTCTTAAATCCAAATCAGGGTGCATGTGGGATAAACCTACATGCACACCCCTTCATATTTTTAATCTTTTCTCTGCCACTTTGCGCACGCCCAGCACCATAGAACATTTAAGTTACTGCATAAAGAATATGCAACTCATTCCTTTACACTCCAAAGTCCAAGTGGGCATCATTCTTTTCATGTACGCACTCCCGCATTGCAAACACTCTACCTTGAGTGCACATTTTTCAATGAGTGCACATCCTTTACACACTTGATAGCCATCCTCCAAGTCTCACGATCCATTAAATTCCTTTCTTGCACTTCTTGTTTTTATCTACAGAATGCCACACACTCTCCATGTTGGCTTCACACACCCTCAAATCATAACGTGCAACCTCCTTTACTTAGTGCATACCCAGCAAAGAAAATCAGCACGCGTCTACCTTTGGTTTGTTCTAGCTATAGGCGTTAAAACTAATGTGCACCTCCCTAAAAGAGACCGCACCCCTGCATCTTACAAATACTAGCAACATGCAGATACACCTTTCACTTGGCAGCTTGGTTTCCTTTGGTTTGGCTACCTTTCAAAACTCATGCATTATTCCTTTGTTTATATTAATACGCAGCCCATAAGAACATGCTACTGGCACGCACCATCTCCAACCAGCAACACATACAATCTCCTCTTAACATTCACGCAAACACAACCTCCTTCTTCCTTGCATTAATTGGCTGCCACATTTTTTGAAGCTGGCCCCAATTTACACTTACGCACTCCTTCCCTCTTGCCTACGGGTTTCATTTGGCAGCTTCTAGCTAGTACTCATGCATATGGTTGAGTATATGGTTTGGCTTCAATTTGCTACCATTTGTTTATGTGTAGCCTCCCAATCTTGTAGGCAACATACAACATAACTTAAACTGTCTGGGGGAGAGAGCATGATCATTTACAAAACCCCCTTCTATTAATCCCGGTGTATCAATTATATTTAGTGTAAAGCCTGCTCTTGACCTTGAACATAATATAGGTCACATTGCCTCAGCCTGGAAGGCACTCACAAGAGTCATTCTTTCCCCAACAAGAGAGTTAACTGTTGAAAACTTCCCCACGCCAGCTTCTTCATTTGGCTAAGGCAAGCACACCATTAATAAACCTTCCAATGTGCATCATACACCATTGTTAACCTATGTCCATACGCTTGACAACAATCCTTGGACCCTTGCATTGGGCAATAGCATTTAGTAAATCTGAAAGTGTTTTCAATTTCATTTGGATACCATCATTTTTACCAACCATATCAATAGAAACACTAGGATATGGACCTTTATCAAAATCCATTGATAACCTGACAATAGGGGCAAGCATTTTCGCTCCGAGACAGGCTATTCAATTCACAACATGCAAATGTGACCCTTAGACATCTTCAATTCTTCCTGATTTTATCATACCCTTTTTAGTTCATTGACCTGTCAATATAGACAGTGGAATATTCCATGGAAGACTAGCATTGACAAGTTCCTCTGCTTATCCAAAAATCCAAGCCTTGATGGATCCAGACCATAGTGCACCGAAATTTTAATCACACTGTTCACTTTTTAACTTTTGCAAAGTTGCCAAACCACACTAATTGGCATCTGGGAGTGGCCTCAAAAATTGTCAAAAAACCCTCATAGGAACATGCCATCAGGGATACAAGCTTACCCCCAGCATATGAGTATACTCACCAAAGGAGAATGCTCAGGAAAACTTGAGCCCAAAGATATCATCGATCAAACATGGCCACTCATAACATTCGATGTTGTCTGCACTGTCAAACAACACATTTCACCTTCAGAACTGGCTCTGAAAACTTCCCAACTAAGATCTTCATGAACCGGAAACTTGGAGACCAGTTCACTTCCAAACAAGGTACAGGAATCCATCATTGGTTTTTTCACAATATCAACATTTGAATTATCATCAAACATAAAAGTCATCTCAAAAAATATATTCTGGACAAACTAGGTAAAATATGTAGAAGTTGGGTTTAGAATTGGCTTAGGAAAGTGACCGGATGGATTGGAAGAGACTTGAAAATCTTTGGGGAAGGTCACTTCCAAGTCTATAGTACAAGAAAACCCTCAATTATATTTGACCTTGAACCAGATGTGAACTAGGAGACCTCAAAGTAGGTCATTCAGAAAAATGGACAATGCACACTCTGAGATTTTAACAATTTGTAAATGAAATGGCTCTAGTAAATAGGTCAAATGGGCACATGGGGGGCGAAAAATAGGTATGAATACTCTTTATCATGCATATAGCATGATGCAACAACCCACATGTTATGACAAATCATTGGGCAAAAGATACACACCTTCAAAGTGGGCTACTTAATACAATTTTGGAAACATAGAATGCAAATTTTCAGGAACACCTTCAAATAGCCACTTCACAAACCTATCAGATCTGAAAGCTATGACCTCAAACCTATTAAATATGTCAAATGATAGGTGATGAACACCCTATGCAAGTGACTTATCATGAAAATTAATAGGACCTTTTATCCATGCACTTCAAACTAAGCTCTTACAATGATTTTTCAAAGCACTTATCTAACTTGAAGAAATTTTTAGAAATATGGACTCAAAACGTATTTGGATTTTGGAGCTCCATCAATGACTCTGACCGGGGATGCATGCCCCATGTGGGCATGTAGAGAAACCAGAATCTCTGGTATAGTAGACCAACCAAAATTTTCAACTTTGACTTTCCTCACTCTTCTCAAAACATGGAATCCTTTATTGAAAGAAAGAACACACAACTGAAAAGAAAGAAACTGTACAAGGCTTACTTTATTTACAAAAGGCTCAAAGCCTCAAAACTATAATCAGTCCTTACCTTGATAGAACAAATGATTTTCATCTCCATAGAGTAGAGGTAGACTGAAAATAGTTCTTTCATCCAGCTTGTTAAAAATAGTATGATCCATTTTCAGCATATTATGTAAAGAATGATCATTATACTCAGCACCACTTGACAAAACTAGGCCAACAAGCTTCCATGAACACTGATCATTTTGTGACATCAAAGCATCACAACCTTTATTAACACTGCCATGCTGAAAAATGAAACATTCCAACTCAATGTCATAGCTGGATGCATCAACATACTAATCATTAGTTTGAAAAAAAGAATAAAAAACTTCTATCTCATCAATTTGCAAACTAAAGTAGAACCTCTCAAGACAAATATATGATTGCATAAAATGATAGACATCTTGCTGATCACAAATTACATTAGCATCTTCTAGGAAAGAACAAGCGCTGTCAGTCAATAACTTATCAATCATTTGCAAATCTGAGAAAACATATTTAGATTTGTCATACTTTCCAGCATCAATATGTAAACTAGAACCACTAACACCATGCTCTTGCAAATCTGAATCCTCACTAGTACATACATCATCGTACTCATCAAATATAACATTATCAAAATCATTATAATGATATGTACATTCATATTGTTGATTTAAAATAGGAGAAATGATGTATATAGATGTTTCACACTTCATGCCATCACTTGTGGTGTCTTTGTCAAAATTTATATCTATCAAGCATGAGATTTTAGAAACTGTATCATCTTAAAATGGAAGCACTTCCATTTTGATAGGTTTAGCACCCTCTTTTAGTACATTTATCATGATAGACTTGCATTTCAGATGCATTCTACACTTGATTTCTTCATTCTAGGTGAAATTAGTGTTAGGATCCTGAGGATTCTCCTTAATTTCCCTCCTCCATGGCTCTATTTTCTAGGTAGGACTTAGAAATAGGTCCTCCTAGCCTTCATCACAATCATCATAAGATTTTATACCTCTCCCTGGCATTCTGTCCCATTCTAGCATCATTTCTAGGTCTCCGGGCATCCCCAGGACCTTGTGTCCTAATTCTGACTGAATCTGGGCCCACTGGGTCAAAGTTGAGGTCGACCTTGACCTAGGTCAGAGTTGAGGTTGAACCTGACCTAGGTCAGAGTCGAGCTCGTCCCTGACCTAGGTTAAAAATGAGGTCATCTTTGACCTCCTCCAAAATATGTGCCCCTTCTTCAGATTTGGTCCCGACGGGCCCCAAAATCAATGTCGAGCCCTTAGATCTGAGTGAGAAAAGGTTTTTAATTTGAAATTCATTTAATTTTTTTTCCCTCCTTAGTTAGTTATTGTGATTGGACCTTAATTCGAGGTGAAATTTAAATTATGGGTCCTCACATTGCTCTAGGAGCCTCACCTTGAAACCTCTATATAAAGACTCTCATTTGCATTCATTTTCACCAAGCAATTTCATGATCAAGTGCTCTCAAGGAGACAATTTCATGAACAAGAAGATTCAAGCAACCAAGGAATGGTGAAGATGCAAGATTGCAAGAGGATGATATAGAAGATCAAGCCATTGTTGATATCAAGCATCTTGGTGAACACATACTTGGAGCAAGAGAGATCATTTCTTCCATGATCCACCATTACCAACTTTCAAGCATTCAAAGATACAATCATGGGGTAGCAATTATAGATTGGGAGTTTGGTAGAAGTACTTTAGCCTTGGGGGCTTGGTATGCTTTTCTATCTCATTCAAATCTATGCATTGTTGTCTCATACATATTCATGCTAGGGTTTTGATCTAGAGGATTAGATCTTGGCATTACACTTTCAATACATACACACACACATTCTATTTCAATCGGCTATTCGTGGAGGTGGAGATCACCAAAATGGGGGTTTGACTAAGGCAAAACCCTATATAACCACCCCAAAAACTCCCTTTTTCAGATATCTACAGTCCTTATTTTAAGAATTAGAGGACAGCTCTAAGTACCCTTTTTGCCAAACTTCTAACATCTACGAACAAAGTCAAAGTCAACCTTCAGAATAAAAATGTAGTCTTTGAACTTTTATGAGGGTCAAAGACTACCTGCTATCAGAAAGATGAAATTTTTTGGGGTTTTCTCTATCGCGACTTCCTGATCCCAGACCTGGTTGCAAGAATCTTCTGAAACTCCGCACAAGCTTTAGAAAATAGGTATTTCTAAATCAATTTCATGATGAGGTATGTATCTTGACCTAATGAATTTTCAAGTATTTCCAGATTTACTTATGCTATTCCAATTCAAAACAACAATTACAAATGAATAGTGTTGAATGTTAGGTGCATTGTTAAGGCTCCATTTTTAACCTATTCATTTTGGTGAACCCGTTTATGAATACTCTTTCTTTTGGTGTTAGATTTAGATCTTGTATGCTTATAAGATTATATTTCTCGCATTTATATTTCAAAAATACAAAAAAAATTGCAAAAATTCCTTTAAAACTACAAAAATATTTGTGATTCCTTTAAAACATGTACGATTCTTGTTTTGAGTACTTTGATTAGGCTTTTATTGTATAAGAGAATAGATTCCCTAATGAGGTACATGGTAGTGAGGATGAAAATGGTTCGAATGAGATCTCCATGGATCCTATTCCTATTTCACTCTCCTCCACAACCTCTGCAATTGACCTTTACCATAGGGTGTGTGCATGGTTACCTTCATGTCCCACTATTTGTAACATTGATAAACCTAAAATAATCTATCCTACACCTTTGATGATGGTAAAAGGATGTCCTCATATAACTATTAAGGGTAAACCTAGAGATCCTTTGGATTTCTTTGATAACACTGATTTTGTTTCACATGCCTATCGCACACGGAATAACCCTCAGCCTACTATTCCAGTTTCTTTACCTCCTTCTCAACCTATGCTTCCTCAAGCACCTAGGTATCCATCTACCTTTAAGGAGTATAACTTAGTTGACCAATTACGTGCTACTCCTGCTAAGATATCTTTATGGGAATTACTTCAAACCTCCCCGACATATCACGAGGCATTGCAAAAAGCTTTATCTACTCTTCCTACTTCGCCTCCTAATCAAGAGAACATTCATTCTATTTTGGATTGTATGCATACTATGCCTTCTGTACCTCCTATTGTGTTTTATGATAATGATTTACCTTCCCTAGAGGTGCAGAATCAATATGATGCTCTTATGGTGGTTGTCTCTATTAATCAGAGCATCATTCAAAGAACCTTAATTAATAATGGATATGGGCTTAATGTTTGTAGCATGGATATGCTCAAGGCAATTAAGGCTGATCTTACTACTATTCAACCTGATAATGTTCCTATACGTGGATTTGACAATATAGCAAAGAGAACTTTGGGCATTATTACCTTACTTGTTAAAGTCAGTCCAGTTATCTTAAATACTCCTATTCATGTTATGTCTGGACCTCTCAATTATAACCTTCTTTTAGGAAGACCATGGTTACATACTATGCATGTAGTTCCTTCTACTCTTCATCGCAAGGTTAGGTTCATCTATAACAATTTAATGTATACACTACATGCGGATGATGCCCTGAATCCTTTCTTAAATGCAGAATATGCCAAAATCTCTGAACCTCTTCAATCTAGTAAAGAGATTGAAAAACAACCAGAGATACAACAATCTGAGATAAAACAACTTGAGATTCAACAACCGGAAGCTCCATCTTCTTCTTCTTCTTTGACTAAGGATGATTGGGGGACATTGGATTTTAATCCTACTTTTATTGGAGAATACAAGGTCTCTAATTTGGAATTTATGAAGCAACAAAATGAATTTTAGAAAAAAGTTTTTATTTCTTCTCATCTTTCTGAAGAACTAAAAAGTAATTTTGTTGCCGCTTCGATTAATGAAATGATTGAAACTATAAAGCCTGATTGTTATGATATTGTGACATATGCCGCTCCTTGGACTCCTTTTGACATGACTAATTGATATGGTCCTGGTTATCATTTGCTTAAGAAATCAAGATTTAATGGGAAAGGATGTGGTAAATATGAACAAGGTATACAAGTACCTTTGGATAATGAATTTTATGATCATACATATGGATTAGGATTCAATCCTTATAGACAACCATCAGCTTTTCCTCTTAATTTTAATCATATTTGTAGTGGATAGTTGAAGTTGGATAACCCATTGACCTTAATCAACAATCCTCTTTGGATATTTTACCTAAAGATGAAGCCTTAATGGAATTTTTAGGGGTTTATGAGGATTTACCTAAGTTTCATCACAAACGAGGAAAGCCTTACTGTTTAAAAACTGATGCTTATTTTGGAGAACATGAGGAACATGATACTCTTCCTTTACCGATGGATCCTCCAATAAGAAGTGATTTGTTAATTACTAAAACTATTGATATTCAAGTAGATGAAAATAACTCTGAAAGGATGATAAAGATTGGGAAATGTTTGAATCGAGATGAACATGATCAGTTGGTTTCCCTTTTGCTTGAATTTAAAGACATCTTTACTTGGACATATTCAGATATGTCAGGTATAGATTCTAAGATTGTTACTCATAACATCATTTTAAAACCAAATATGAAACCTGTGAAACAGAAAATTTGAAAGATGAATCCATGAATTGCTTTATTAGTCAAAGGTGAAATTGAGAAATTATTGGATTCTAGATTTATCCGTTCTATTGATTACTCAGATTGGATTTCAAACATTGTGCGTGTGTCAAAAGGAGAAAATAAGATAAGGATGTGTACTAATTTTAGAGATTTAAATAAGGCATTTTTGAAAGATGATTTCTTGTTACCTAATATCGATATGATTGTGGATTCAACAGCGGGTCATGCTTTGTTATCTTTTATGGATGGTTTTTTGGGATATAATAAAATCTTTATCCCTCTTGAAGATCAATTTAAGATTGCATTTATAACACCTTGGGGAACCTTTTGTTGGATCATGATGCCTTTTGGATTAAAAAATGCAAGAGCAACTTATTAATGGGCTATGACTCTGATTTTTCATGATTACATTCTTAAGATCCTTGAAGATTATGTGGATGATATCTTGGCAAAATCTATTAAAAGAGAAGATCATGTTACCATTTTACGACAGATATTTGAAAGGATTAGAAGTTATAATATGAGATTGAATCCTAAGAAATGTGTCTTTGGAGTTGATTTTGGTAAATTATTAGGATTTAAAATCTCTAAGCGAGGCATCGAAGTAGATACTGAAAAGATTGAAGCTATTGTTAATATGCCTCCTAAGAATATTTCTTAGTTACGGAGTTTACAAGGAAAAATATAAGCTATTCGTCACTTTATTTCTAATTTAGCGGACCGAATTATCCCTTTTACTTCCTTCCTTAGAAAGGATACTACTTTCTCTTGGAATGATGAGTGTAAACAAACTTTTGAGCAATTTAAGGAGTATCTTGAAAATCCTCCTATCTTGCAGCCTGGTAAATTCGATAAACCATTCCATTTATACACTTCAACGACTCCACGAGTCATGAGTGCGTTGCTAGCTCAAATTGATGATGATGGTAAAGAAATACCTATGTATTACATTAGTCGAACTTTACTTGATTACGAAACAAGATATACAGATTTGGAAAGACAATGTCTAGTTGTAGTTTATGTATGTTAGAAACTTAGACATTATCTTATAAATGTTAAAGTTAATGTGATTGTCAAATTGGATCCTTTGAAACATCTTTTCTCACAAATTGATCTCTCTAGTCGGTTAACAAAATGGGTGATGTTGCTTACCAAGTTTGATCTTAATTTTATTTCTCAGAAGTCTATTAAGGGATAGGCGTTGACAAATTATCTGGTTGAAGCTCCTTGTCCTCACTCAAATACATGTTCTACTTCAATAGAACTCCCTGATGATAATATTCTAGCTATTCAACAGGATGATAGTTGGGGATTATATTTTGATGGGTCTAACTGTAAGATAGGTTCTGGTGTGGGTATCGTCTTGATTCCGCCTACGAAAAAACCCATCCCTTGTCATATAAATTAACCTTTCCTTGTACTAATAACATTGCGGAGTATGAAGCTCTTATAGCTGGACTACGAGCAGCTTCATCCCTCAATATCAAACATTTACAAATATATGGAGGTTCACAACTTATTGTTGAACAGATTAAAGGAAGATATCAGACTAAGAATGCTAAAATGACACAATATAGAGATTTAGCTCTTGATGTGCTTTCACAATTCTCCTCTTATACGATTCAGACTTTACCTAAAAAGGATAATCGGCATGCAGACACCATGGCAAGCACAACTTCTTTGGTTTGTCTCAAGAATAATGCTGAAAACTTTCAATTTACTATACAAACTCTTAAATGCCCTGGAATTTCTGACAAGATTACCTCTGGCTATTTCAATTTGCATTCGGATGAATGGTATTCACATATTTTTCATTTTTTGAAGGATGGTACTTTTCCTAAATCAGTAACAAGGAACATGCATAATCGTATTAGGAAACTTGCAGCACGTTACATCATTTTAGGAGATATGCTTTACAAACGCTCTTATGAAGGATTATTATTAAGATGTCTCAATAGAACTGAAATTCCTATAGCTTTAGAAGAAGCTCACTCTGGTTCTTGTGGGGGACATTTTGGTGGAAAATCCCTGGTTAATAAATTTCTTCGAATGGGATATTATTGGCAAACAATGGAACATGATTCTTTTATGTTTGTTAAGAAATGTCCTCAATGTTCACAATATAGTAATTGGATTCATGCTCCTGCTCGTGAGCTTAGTAATCAAGTTTCTCCATGGCCTTTTAGTGTTTGGGGTTTTGACCTTATTGGAAAAATCTCACCGGCTTCTTCTAAAGGACATACTTACATTCTCACTACTATGGATTACTTCATGAAGTGGGCTGAAGCCGTCCCTCTTCATTCAACAACGGTGGATGTTATTTGTGATTTCATCCTTAATAATATCATAACAAGATTTGGTATTCCTTCGATGATAATTTCGGATAATGGAACCTCTTTTAAAAACAAAGAAGTCATGAAATTCTTGGAGAAATATAGGATTCAACATAGATTTTCAACTCCTTACTATCCTCAATCTAATGGACAAGCTGAAGCATCAAATAAAATTATTGAACAAATTTTGAGAAAAAAAATTAGTAAGCATGCAAAAGATTTGCATACTCAACTGACTTATGCTTTATGGGCCTATAGGACTAGTGTTTGTACTACCATGGGTACTTCTCCTTGCAACCTTGCCTATGGTACTAATTCTATTGTCTTTGGAAATGGAAATACCTTCTTTACATATTTCGTTCCATGGGATAATTGATAAAGATACTTTTCGTGAACATCGCTTACAAGAGCTAGAAATGTTGGATGAACAATGAATACATGCATTAGAACATATAAAAGCTTATCATAAATCTCTTTAGAAACAATACAATCATAAGTTAATTGAATGAACATTTGCAGTTTGGGATTTAGTCCTTTATGAGAACCAATGAAATGTGAATGCTTTACCGGGCAAAAAAGGAAAATTTAGCCCTAATTCGCTTGGATCTTTTGTTGTTATTGAAGACTTTGGTTCGAGTGCTTATAAACTTGCTGATATGGATGGTGTTTCTTTTAAGGAACCCATTAATATTATGCATCTTAAACTTTATTATCCTTAATTTCATTATTTTCCTGTGCATTTGTGTATTCCTTATAAAGACTTATTTTATAGGTTATGTAGTTTTAGAAAAATTACATATTGAATATATTTATGCACTTTCTTTCTTTCTTTCTTTCTTTCTATTAAGTTTTATATTGATGAAAGCATAGTAATGAAACATAGAACTAATCAGTAGAGAAAGTTTTTCATTCATCAAAAAAGAGTTTTCCAAGTTTTGATACATGTGTCCCTATCTTTCACTACGTCGCTCTGATGACCGATGGCTCCAGGATCTCTCGACCCTGTGTTGGGAAGATGAAGAGTTGTGTGTCTATGTATGGCTCCTGGATATGCTCATACCATGTGAATATCCTTGAAGACTCTGTACCTTTGCCATCAACTTCTCATCTCTTTCTCTACACAATCTCAGCTCTCGCTGGATGTATGCAAAGATGTCAGCATGCCTGTCGGGATCTCTATGACTGATGGAAGACTCTTGCTTGTCAGCTGGTAGTCTGTAGGATATAATTATATCCTTGAGAATCTTGGATAAAAAGCTCCTCCACTCCGCTATGCTAGCTGTAGAAAGAAAACTTTTATCAGTCTAGTGTCCTATTTATCTCAAATAAAATCACATATTCAATCAAATTTCATTTTTCATACCTGGGTCTCCCTCTTGGACATCACTAAAGTGTCTAGATGGTGGGGGCAAGGAGTGACTACTCTCTCCATGCTCGCTATATCTAGGTCTAGATGGTGGTGTCTATGTGTGGGTCCTGGGGGCCGTTGTGATCTCAGTGGTGATGCACAAGTAATAGGTATATCTGCACCAGTATCACCAGCTGGGGGCATATCCTCAGCTCTCTCCTCCACTCTCTCCTCTTCTCTATTTTCTCTCTCCTCCATGGGATCTCCCTCGGAGATGTGCTCCTCCTCATCTCTGATATCCTCATCCTCCTCTATGGCTCCCCTATCCCAGTGTGTCCCCTCTGTAAAACCTGCATCACCTATGGGATAATCCTCAAGAAAGATAGGATGGATCCCCTACAAACTCTAGTACCTGATGTAATCTCAGCTCATGCCTGAATAGGTTACATCTAATGGTATCTCTATGTCCTTTGTCTGCTCTGCATCGCTATCCTCTATGTCTGCTATCGATGGTGGGCATATGGCACTAGGTCTCTAATAATATCTCGTCGGATGTATATAGCGAGGCACTGCTTTAGGGACTCACTGTAACAGGTCAAACTCCCTCATCACCCGATCATAATAGTAGGGCATCACTATATGACTTTGATGACCCTCTAGCAGCTTACATTGTTGTGAATGTCTCATCTAGAATCGTGTATCAGGCCACTTTGTCATCTAGCAGTAGGGTCTCCATATCACATCACTGCTTGAAATGCAGTCTAGATGTACTCTCCAATAGAGCATATCTCAAAACTGCCAAATATCTCTCAAAGGATATGCAAAGGCTCTCACTGTGCTCCCATCTACCATCACTGGAACTCCATGTGGATGTGTACATGTGAAATGCTCAAACATCCAAATCTACAATAGCGTACATATTGACAGACTCTCCCATTGACATCTCACTAGCTGACCTAGCTCATGGTATAGCTAAGCTAGCATGTTGCAACCCCATGAGAACACAGTCCTCTCTATCTCCATCCTCTATATGAGATGTGTAAGAGGTGAACAAAATATGGTACCCTTTGAGTTGGGTAACACAACCAAGGCTACTATACAAAGCATCACCTTCCATACTAAAGGTGTAGGGCCTGATAGTATGGATGATAATAGGACATGATCTGACCGGGTCCACATCTCTGGAAGTCATCCTATACAATTTTCTATGTCTGCATGGATCTCCTCACAAGCATGTTGTGCTCTAGGTCTGACGGTCTCACCTCGAGTTGGAAGCTGAATGATCCTGTAGACATCTTCTAATGTCACTATGATCTCACCAGAGGGAAGATGGAAGGAGCATGTATCCTCATCCCACCTCTCTATCAGAGTCGATAGCATGGATCGGTGTAGTTTGATTTGTGGAAGGACTAATACCCAGTATAGTCCCACATCCTTTAGTAACTACATCTCCTCATTATCAAGCTCAGACAGTCTCTTTTTGACCATGACTAGCAACTCTCCAAAGGGATGCTCTCAGAAACAGACCAAGTCCTCCAAGCACAAACAAATACCATATCAGTCATCTACATCATCAAATCTGCAAATCTAACTGAACTAGGTCAAATTCGACCTCAGTTAGGTCAAGGACAACCTTATTGGGTCCATGTCGACTTTTCTGGGTCGGGGTCAACTTTTTTGGGTCAAGGTCGATCTCATCCCAGAAATAGGCAAAAACCCTCTAGTCAATGTCAACTTTCATGGGTCAAATTCAACCTAGATGGGTCAGGGTTGACCTAAGAGGGGTAAAGTCAACCTTTCCTATAAAAAACAAGAATTTGGAAAGTACAAAGGCAAACGACAACAAACTCACCTCAGGTAGTGACCATCTGGTAGCCAAGCTGTGTCTCAAAATCTTCACACGTGTCGCTTGAAGTTCCTCTCTTCTTGGCATCTTGATTCCTCATTTTGAATCTACAAATGGTAAGAATGAGTAATTATTTCTCTCTTTTCCTTATTTATAAGTTCAAATTAGGGTAAACTCGGATTTCCCTTCTTATGCATTTAGACAGACATCCACTCTTTTCATCATAACTTGAGTTCAGTAACTCCATTTTTAGTGCCGCCAGTGGCATTGGAATCGTGATTTAGATACCTAACTCCTTGAACTAGTTTAGGAAGGTTAGGAATCCTTCTAATTGGTTTAGGAAAGGACTTTTCAATACACTGCATATCTAATATATAGAGTTTTTTTTATCACCCTGTTTCACCCTTCCGAAGTAGAAAGCCAAAATAGGGGGGCATAAGGGGCTCTATATACTTCCCAAATTGTCATATAGTAAGCCTTATGTGATCTATGGATTTTCATTGACCTTGTGTGTTGCAGGTTCTAACAGTTTTCTCTAGGATCTTTACATCGAGGATTTGGCTATATCCTTTTTATGTAATATGTTGTTTTCTTACTTTAGCTTGCATATTCACGTAGTGTCATATCTAAGCTAAAGTGGGGGCTAAATGTATCATCTTAAAATGGAAGAACTTCCATTTTGATAGGTTTATCACCTCTTTTAGTACATTTATCATGATAGACTTGCATTTAGGATGCATTCTACACTTGATTTCTTCATTCTATGTGAAATTAGGGTTAGGATCCTGAAGATTCTCCTTAATTTCCCTCTTTTGTGGCTCTATTTTCTAGGTAGGAATTAGAAATATGTCCTCCTAGCCTTCATCACAATAATCATAGGATTTTATGCCTCTCCCTGGCATTCTATCCCATTATGACATCATATCTAGGTCTCTGAGCATCCCTGAGACCTCCTGTCCTGATTCTGACTGGATCTGGGCCCACTGGGTCAAAGTCGAGGTCGACCTTGACCTAGGTCAGAGTTGAGGTCGACCCTGATCTAGGTCAAAGTCGAGCTTGTCCCTGACCTAGGTCAGAGATGAGGTTGTCTTTGACCTCCTCCGGAATCTATGCCCCTTTTTCAAATTTGGTCCCGACGAGCCCCGAAATCAATGTTGGGCCCTCAAATCTGAGTACGAAAAGGTTTTTAATTTGAAATTCATTTAATTATTTTCCCTCCTTAGTTAATTATTGTGATTGGACCTTAATTCGAGGTGAAATTTAAATTATGGGTCCTCACATTGCTCTAGGAGCCTCACCTTGAAACCTCTATATAAAGACTCTCATTTGCATTCATTTTCACCAAGCAATTTCATGATCAAGTGCTCTCAAGGAGATAATTTCATGAACAAGAAGATTCAAGCAACCAAGGAATGGTGAAGATGCAAGATTTCAAGAGGATGATATAGAAGATCAAGCCATTGTTGATATCAAGCATCTTGGTGAACACATACTTGGAGCAAAAGAGATCCTTTCTTCCTTGATCCACCATTACCAACTTTCAAGCATTCAAAGATACAATCATGGGGTAGAAATTACAGATTGTGAGTTTGGTAGAAGTTCTTAAGCCTTGGGGGCTTGGTATGCTTTTCTATCTCATTCAAATCTATGCATTGTTGTCTCATACATATTCATGCTAGGGTTTTGATCTAGAGGATTAGATCTTGGCATTACACTTTCAATACATACACACACACATTCTATTTCAATCAACTATTCGTGGAGGTGGAGATCACAACAATGGGGGTTTGACTAAGGAAAAACCCTATATAGCCACCCCAAAAAATCCCTTTTTCAGACATCTACAGTCGTTGTTTCAAGAATTAGAGGATAGATCTAAGTACCCTTTTTATCAAACTTTCAAGATCTACGAAAAAAGTCAAAGTCAACCTTCAGAATAAAAATGTAGCCTTTGACCTTTTATCAAGGTCAAAGACTACCTGCTATCAAAAAGATGAAATTTTTTTGGGTTTTCTCTGTCACGACTTCCTGGTCCCAGATCTGGTTGCAGAATCTTCCGAAACTCTACACAAGCTTTAGAAAATAGGTATTTCTAAATCAATTTCATGATGAGGTATGTAACTTGACCTAATTAATTTTCAAGTATTTCCAGATTTACTTATGATATTCTAATTCAAAACAACAATTACAAATGAATAGTGTTGAATGTTAGGTGCATTGTTAAAGTTCCATTTTTAACCTATTCATAAACAAATTCGGGTGTATACCTTTGAAATTTGGCATCCAAGAATTCTAATATTTGCTCACAACTTAGCAAGCATTTGACTTCGCATTCCAACTCTTGTGTTTCACTGTTGATGCTGAAAATATCTTCCCTATCTAAAACAGGGGTTGAAATCTCTTGCCTCAAATCTTCTTGTGTGATGTAATCATTGCAAGAACTTATATCTGCAGTATAATCATATTCTTCATATTCACACAAAACATCTTTGAGATGAGACAAGGAAACATTATCATCATGTTGAGAAAAAGAAAAATCTATAAACTCAAGGGGAGCATTATCAACTGAAGATTCATCTCTTACATCTTGATAACCATAGATTTCATTATCAACATAATAACCAGCACTATCAACATCAAAAGACAAAGTATCCTTAGCACAACTAGATTCAGTATCTACAAAGGAATCTATCCATTCTTTAGTTTTTTCAAGTGCTTCTTCTCTAAGGGATGCAGTCCAACTGACTGATTCGGGCATACCAAGTTCTAGAAACATCTCAGCATATTGGGACTCTTGAAAACCAAGATCCATAGGAAGTTCACTACAAGCTATAAGACATTTTTTGTAGTACGAAAGTGTTGATTCTTCCTCCCTTTCTCCTATTGTGTATCTTAACATCAGCATGCAATTATGTTGGATTCTTTTATTTATCAAATGAAGTTCATCATTATGATTTTCTAAATCTAACTGATAATTTTCAGATCTAGAAGCATCATCTTGATCCATCAAAGCTGGAAACTCCATTTTAACATAATGACAAGACAATCCTACTTGTTCTTATGACAATATTTTTATCCAACCTTATGCAACCATTAACTTCATGAACCACAACATATTTATGATACTCTTTACAATAACTAAAAACTTTAATTTAGAAATATGACCAAACTTCAAGACTATCTTTCCCTTTTCTTAATGACGTGTTCACCTATTTAGGGACTATCTTTTTTTACCTTGATAAAAAGATTACCTGGAAGTGCTATCACTACAAAATTTTGGTCTAAAGTCTCCTTCAAATCACTTTTCAAACTTTCGTAGAGTCGCCACCTCTTTGCAAAGGACAAATTCTAACTCAGCTGAGAGACTTTATCTCAAATTTGAACCTTCTTTACCAACAAACACAATACAAATTCTCAGGATACAATTGTTTGTTAGGAATACATATACATCACAATTTCATTACAAAACACTGATCAAATAGAGACTCAGAGTTTCCACTCACTCTTGTTGAGATAATATGACAAAAATTTTACTTGACTCTATTCAATAGATCAAACCCTGGGATGATTCAACAAAGCAAGGAAATAGCATCTTAAACTTGTTGTCTTTTATTTCTTCCCCAGTAGATTCGTCAATTTTTTTAGTACTTTTTCTTGCACCCTATGATTCTAAAAGAGAAAATGATAACCAGCTATGGGATATTTATCTGATTGTCAGAGATCTACTTCTTCCTACAAATCAGAGGACAAGAAAGGGCTAACGTTAACAAGGCCTACAACCTTCTTCACTTTGAGTTCCACTCACTCAGGCGGGTACACCTCATCTACACACACATAACTCCTTATTACAAACAATAGGCCTACAGGTATGTCACTTTGTGGAATAGTTTTCAGACTTTTAGGGAACGAATACCCAGTGCTCACCAGATCTCATGCAAAATCCCACTTGCATACAATGAATCTGAAAACTAGACAAACTTCCTAACTCCTCCTATCAACATGAAAGGGAAAATGTTATCATTTATATTTTTTGGTGGGATGGACCTCTGAAATACCCCAAATCCCTCATAGACTAGTGCCTTATCGAGTGGGCAACAGAGTCAAATGAAATATGCAACAGATAGCTTATGAAATAAGGAAAATAACACAATCTAACATGATGATTCCTTACATTAAATCATGAACCATTGGTCAAACTCTTCTTAGGAATCCACCTGTGTTCTTAGATATGCAATCACTTATTCAAAGGACTTTAACCCTCCCCTTGGAAGAAACCTAGAAATAAATAATATATTAATCAGCATCCACTGAAAGACAAGTATGAGATATCCTTGATACCTCAACTCATACACCTCTGAAAACTAATCCTATATTCAGTCATTTCCTTGAAACAACTCTATTGTAGATATACAATAGAAAAACTAAAACACCCTTGATTCTTTAACCAATAAATTTGGGAAGCAAATGGAGACAATCTGATAGTAATAAATATAGTGTTGCAATCTTATTCACAAGGTTAACTATTACACACAAATTATCATCTGAGACCATAAAGGAATCAGGAAAAGACCCTATATGAAGAGAAGAGGGTCATATTTACAGCAGGATCCACTCATGGAACTAGTCTAGAAAAGACCACAGAGAATTTAGACTGCAAAACTTTTCCCGGGACTCGAACCCTCCACCTCTTTGAAAAAATGGACAAGAAGAAGAGATAAACGCAAAAGAGAGCCAATTTCAACAAATAGGCACCTATCAATTCTTATCAAAATATCTTCTAATTCTCTCAAAGTCATTTCTTTCTGCAACAGTCTCCATCTTTACAATCACTCCTCCCTCCAAATTTGCATCCTTTTCAAACTGATTTCTTTCAACTAATCACTTTCACTTTGCAAATAGATTTGATTCCTAAATCAAACCCTTACTTCTCTTTCCCACCAAGTCAAAATTGAAAATTATCATTACCATCAGATTCCTCATCTTCTGCCATTTTCAGAAATATATAATATGCCTATATTCTGATAAAAATTGAATCTCCGGGCATTATTTTCATGAGCATATCCTGTCATTTAAATTTTTGAATTTAATTCTATAGTCTGGACTATGCACAATTTTAACTCCTTTCGAAACTTTAAATCTGGCCATTTTTTATTATTTTTGCATTTTGCACACAGAAGGCACCAAAACTTGCCACTTGTCGCCAACCGATTGGCTAAGATTAACCATGGCACTTACCCCTATGTTTGGAGATTGGGCGAAATGCCTTAGTCTCCTGATCTCTGAATGAATTTGCTAACCTTGGGTTTATTCACATAACTGGCGAATACACCCATTCTCTGAATCTCGGAATGAAATCTTAACCACAGTAAACATTTGGAGAATGGGCGACTGCACTCATTCTCTTAATCTCTGAATGCATCCTCACTAACTACCTGGATTTAGAGATTGGGCGACCACACTATTCTCTTAATCTCCAGATGTTTCGGACTTAACCGTTTGGATTGGGAGATTAGGCAACCACACATTCTCTTAATCTCCAGATGTTATCACTTAACTGCCAGGGATCATGAGAATGGGCAAATGCTTGTTCTCTTAATCTCCAAATGCTTTCCCTCTGACTGTCTAGATTATGAGATTGGGTGACCACTGTTAATTGACTGCAATCTCCCAATCTCAGAATTCATCTCTTAACCGCGTGTTCATCCAAAGATTGGGTGACTGAACATTCTCCTAATCTCATAATGTTTTCCCTCTAACCGCTAGCATTTGAAGATCTAGCGATAGGGTTAGTTGACCACCATCTCCCATTCGTTGAATATTAGCCTAACTGTCGGTTACATTAGGAGAATGCGTGAATACCTATCATGTGTCACGTTACTTGTCTTGTTGTTGCTGCCACCTATCTACAAAACTATATTGTCTCTGGCCCATCGGCATGGTTTCCAAGGTAGCTCTGCATGCGTGCACCTACAAAGCCTTCTGCTCTTTACTTCATATCTTATGTGTGCAGTGTTTCATATAAACACCTCAAACTTGACAAACCTATGCAATGTGGGACTAAGATTTTAAAAGTTTTTAAATGTCTCATTAAAAGTTTGGTTTAGTGCCCAACTAGCACACACTCTAAGGCACGCCCAGAGTGCATGAGGCAACCACAAGCCTCCTTCATACTTTAACTAACTTCTATTCTAGGCTTCGTTGCTTTTAAATGCCTCTTAAATCCCAATCGAGGTGCATGTGGGATAAACCCACATGCACACCCCTTCACATTTTTCATCTTTTCCCTACCAATCTGTGCGCGTCCAGCACCACAAAACATTACATTACTGCATAAAGAATATGTAACTCATTCCTTTACAGTCCAGACTCCAAGTGGGCATCATTCTTTTCATGTATGCACTCCCCCATTGCAAATAGCCTGCCTTGAGTGCACATTTTGCAATGAGTGCACATCCTTTACATGCTTGATAGCCATCCTCTAAGTCTCACGGTCCATTAACTTCCTTTGTTTTATACTTTGGCAAGCACTTCTTGTTTTTATCTACAGAATGCCACAAACTCTCCATGTTGGCTTCACACATCCTCAAATCATAACGTGCAACCTCCTTTACTTAGTGCGTACCCAGTAAAGAAAACCAACACGCATATGCATTTGGTTTGTTCTAGCTATAGGCGTTAAAACTGATGTGCACCTCCCTAAAAGAGACCACACCCTTGCATCTTATAAATGCTAGCAACACACACATACACCTTTTACTTGGCAGCTTGGTTTCCTTTGGTTTGGCTACCTTTCAAAACTCATGCATTATTCCTTTGTTTATATTAATACGCAGCCCACAAGAACATGCTACTGGCATGCACCATCTCCAGCTAGCAACACATACAATCTCCTCTTAACATTCACACAAACACCCTCTTCTTCCTTGCGTGAACTGGCTGCCACATTTTTTGAAGTTGACCCCAATTTACACTTATGCACTCCTTCCCTCTTGTCTGCAGGTTACATTTTGTAGCTTCCAGCTAATACTCACACATATGGTTGAGTATATGATTTGGCTTCAATGTGCTACCATTTGTTTATGTGTAGCCTCCCAATCTTTCAAGCAGCATACAACATAGCTTAAACAGTCTGGGGGAGAGAGCATGATCGTTTACCAAACCCTCATCTATTAATCCCGGTGTATCAATTATATTTAGTGTAAAGCCTACTCTTGACCTTGAACATAATATAGGTCGCATTACCTCAGCTTGGAAGGCACTCACAACAACCATTCTTTCCCCAACAAGAGAGTTAACTGTTGAAAAACTTCCCCATGCCACCTTCTTTGTTTAGCTAAGGCAAGCACACCATTAAGAAACCTTCCAATGTGCATCACGCACCATTGTTAACTTATGTCCATACGCTTGACAGAAGTTCTTGGACCCTTGCGTTGGGTAATAGTATTTAGTAAATCTGAAAGTGTTTTCAATTTCATCTAGATACCATCATTTTCACCAACCATATCAATAGAAACACCAAGATATGGACTTGTCTCAAAATCTGTCGATAACCTAGCAATATGGGCAAGCATTTTTGCTCCGAGACAAGCTCTTCAATCCACAACATGCAAATGTGACCCTTAGACGTCTTCAAATCTTCCCAATTTTAACATACCCTTTTTTAGTTCATTGACTTGTCAATATAGACAGTAGAATGAAGTGGAAGACTAGCATTGATAGGTTCCTTTGCTTATCCAAAAAGCCAAGCCTTGATGGATCCAGAGCAAAGTGCACCAAAATTTTAATCACACCATTCACTTTTTAACCTTTGCAAATTTGCCAAACCACACTAACTGGCATATGGGAGCGGCCTCACAAACTGTCAAAAAGCCCTCATAGGAACATGCCATCAGGGATACAAGCTTACCCCCAACATATGAGTATACTCACCAAAGGAGAATGCTCAGGAAATCTTGAGCCCAAAGATATCATCGATCAAACATGGCCATGTTGGCACTTTGGCTGAGATAGTTACATAGATGTTGTCATTATGGCAGCATATGATCTACATGAAGATCACACAGGTCAAAGAGCTAATATGTCAAAGCACAATATAAAATTGTCTAAGTATTATACAGTGTATTTTTGCCAGTGAACCCAAAGACAGTTTTGATTGGCGATGTTGATTGGAGTAAGTTCAATGCTTGCGCATTTGAAGATAGACTCTATGGTGACTATTGAAGACTCACCTCAGACCACAAGTCAGTATGGCATGTACGGAAGAAGTTATGACAGTTTTACTAAAGACAGTGTCAAGCCGACAGGACAAAATATGAAGACATAATTGATAGAGTTAAGGGATTATTTTGTTTATCAAAATAATGACTTAACAATATAAAGGGATGACATCCTAGATGTTAACCCTTGGGTAAAGATATTTTTTAATATGATAGCCGACTAGAAGAGTTATTAACCTTAATAACTTGTATAAATGTAATTGTAAAATGTAAGAAAGTGATGTGATATATGTGTATGTAATAGCGATAGTGAAAGAGCAGCGAAGAGATATTGATGCAAGCAGTATAAGGTTATGTACCTTGACCTCTTTTGTAATCGGTAAATATTGTATATTACTTGTTTGGGCAGTGGGCTCATCTGGTAATCACATTTTGTACTATCAACTCCTAACAGGGTTGAGGCTTCTAACAAGGCCTATAGTCCCTTAATCAAAACTGAGACACTATATGCATGTAATAGACTCAGGTAACAAGGTCAACATCCTTAATAGGATACTTTTGATTAGTGGATCTTTATGGGTACCATCCCCACCAGGGTTTTCCCTTGACCAGGGTTTCCTCAAGAACAAATAATGTGTTATGAGTTCTTTTGTTTTATTGCTATGCATGTTGTTTAGCTTTCTATGTTATGCAAACATTAAAATTATCTGTTATAGCCATAATTGGGCAAAAGTAAAAGTTTGTAGAATACTGATTCACCCCCCGCCTCTCAGTGTTCCCTATTTCTAACAATTGGTATCAGAGCTTAGTTACTCAGAAAAGAATCATTCAAGGAAAGCCTAGCAACTTGAGTAAGATCTCTATGGATATGGATCAACTACAGAAGAATCTTGAAGAAGCTCTTGAACAGATAGATATGCTTATTGATGAAAGAGACACTCTGAAAGGAAAATATGATGATGCAAAGAACCTCATTGAGAAACTGAAAAACATGTTGGAAGATCTTAAATTTGAAAAGGAATCCGAAATTCATATTGAAGATTGTGATGACAATTTAAAAAAATAAAATGAGATCCCTAAACATGAACTGAAGATAGCAAATCTGAAGCTAAGTCTGAAAGATGGAAATGGCAAGAATGAAGCAAATCTGAAATCTAAAAATGAAAATCTGAAGATTGAAAATGAAGGACTAAAATCTAAACTTGGTAAAGTAACATCTGAACTTGAGAAAGTTAATTTGCAGTATGCTGAACTTGAGAAATAAAATACAATTGTGAAAGGTGAATTGACTCAATCTAAACAACAACTTGAAAGACTATATTCAACTAGTGAGAAGATTGATGAACAAATATCTTATCAAATACCATTCTATGATAAAACTGGTCTTCGATTCAACACTTTCAAAGAAAATGAAGAAAGCAAAGAACCAGATCTGAAAATATCTGAAAGCATAGATGAGAAGAAGTCTGGTGAGATTAACAAATTTGAAGATACACCTAAGGAAAAAGAACCACCTAAGCAAGAGGTATCACCTAAAGGTATGCAAAGAGAATTCAAATGTAGATATTTTGCTTGTAATACTGTTGGTCATATGAAGAGAGATTGCACAGGTAAGTAATTTAAACCTCTTAATGGTTATTGTTATTATTGTCATAATTTTGGACATAGAGCTATTGAATGTAGAAAACCTAAATTTGTTGAGAATAACAATAGTAGTAGAATGTTTAGAAATACTAACCATGCAGATAAGAAACTCACTGAAGATATGAACAGAAGAAATGGAGTGATATGTTATAGATGCAACAAGGTTGGACACATTGCTAGAAATTGCAGATCACAGATCAATCCACTTGGACCAAGATATGGAAATAATGGAATAGTTTGTCAAATATGCAACAAGATTGGACATACAGCAAGGTTTTGCAGAATGAACAATGGAGTTTTTCATCCTAATCCTAACCCTAGAAGTCATGCAAGAAGAAATGAAGATGCAAGTAACAGATAGAAAGGATGATGTAATAATTTAGATGAAGTGAAGTTTGTTAAAAGCACAGATCAAGGAGACATTTTCAGCACTGAAAGTAATCAGAAAGGTGAAGTATCAAATGGTAAGAATGAATCTTTATTTGATCTATCTCAAAGTACTTAATTCATGAAAATTACAGTAGAATAGGAACTTAAATTAGTGTAGAAGTAGATATATGATGAATTGAGTCTTGCGCAGTTAATGCAAGGTATTATATGATGTTCTAATGCTATAGTTAAGAGCGCAAAGAAAAATATTATGTTTTGCGAGATCGCAAGAAGTTTTAAGTTTTGCAGGTTAATAGAATCAACTTTTTTTAATAAAGGGGCAAAAGAATTAAATTCGATGTCAGATCTAAGTGAGATTGAAATGATAAAAGGTCATGATCGGTATTATTTTATCATCAAATCCAATACAAGTGTTAAGGAGATCGAAGAGTAGTGATTGGAAGCGTTTTGCAAGGATTTGGTGAAAAATTTTTGTGTCGAATCTATGCAAGCCCTAAATAGCGGAATTGAGGTATTTTACTTGGCAGATCTTTAATCGATTAAGGAATTAGAGGTAATCAAGGATGTTTCTTTGATTCACAATGTCAGAGATAAGAATAGACCTAAGATGAAAAGGGAACCAGTAGAACCCTTGGAAGATGATCCTAGGTTAGCTTTATCATCCGTACCAGACGGCATTTTACATCTAGAGAATGTTAGAAGTTATCTTGGATGCAAACTAGAGACTATCAATGATAGTGATTTCACAGAGGAATATCAGAAGATCTATAATCAGGATATGTCATTGAGAGTAGGGTTTGAGCATTTGAAAGATAATGAGATCATTAAGTATGCATTACAATATGAGTTTGACGATGAAGAATGTACGAAGATATCCTAAGCAGAATTCACAATGGAAAGTTTTGGTTAGAAGACAGAGTGATAGATATCACAACTGACTTAATTCATGAGGTAACTGGACTATCCAAAACTGGAGCCATTCCTTTAAATGAGAAAAACATGAGGAAAATAGGCATAAACAACACAAATTCATCCTACAATGGCAGAGGAATAGTGATTAGCAAGATACAACAAGATGATGTCAGATACTTGTGTAAGATCCTAACAACTAAGTTTTGTGCTAACTCAAGGGAGGATGACATGGTAGCTGGTATGATAAATGTGGCTTATTTGATGTGTGTTGACAAAGTACAAGTTGATATGTGTGAGATTCTGAGAATTCAGTTGTTTGAGAATTTGGAGAAGATAAAGAAGACTAAGTATTCACAATTTAGATTCTCATCTTTAATCACTTATATGTTTTTTCATTTATTGAGAAGATTTCCTTACACCATTGGAAATGACTAAAATGATGGCCAAACTACAATGGAAAGGATTAACAAAATGTATATGAGGCATGTTATTGATAAAGTAAATGAGAGTGCAGTGTTGGTAATTAAAACATTTTAGAATTTGGTGTCAAGCAGATCAAGGATCCCACAGTCTCTTGTGGAGAAGTATAAAAATGAGATATGTTTCATGGTTGATACTGACTTTACTTACATTGAAGCAGTAGAACCTAGAGTAGAGTTCATAGACCCTCTTGGCTATGAAATATCTAAAATTGAGACAGAAGAGTATGTGAGTAGGTTACTTAAGTGCAAAATGGATATTCACAGTAATAGGTTTGGAACCTTTGAGGAGAACTTCCACTCCACAAAGACCATCCTTGAAGAGAAGTAGTCAAAGAAAAGAGTTGAGAGTACTCTAAAAGATACAGGAATGACTGAGCATGAGTTCTTGGTAGCCAAGCAAATAGTAGCAGCAGTTAGAGGAATTGGACAAAAGGAAGTTTTGTCTGTGCCACCTTTATCATCAATTGCAGTACAGCAAGGAGAAACACCAGTTAAGGTGAAAGTGGAAGAAACATAGAAAAATCAAGAAACAAGAAAACCCACTAGATCAACCTCCTCCACATCTAGTAAAAGAGTAAAAGAGATTGCTACTGGACCAGGTAATAGGCAGAAGACATTGGTGCCACCAATTCCAAGGAAAATTGCAAAAATCAAAGATGATGAAGATACTCTTGTTAAGAAGAAAACTTGGAAGCCTAGAATTGAAAAGGTTAATGAACGAATCATTCAAGATGGAGACTTTACAAAGATGAACAAATATTATGATCTCTATGATTATGCAGAGAGATTGAATCTAGAAAATGGGGAGGTGAAGCATATGATTTTATCTTATAAGAAGTTTGATACAATTCAGGGTAAGATACCTGATGACTTATACAAGAAACTTGTAAATAGAAAGAAGAGAGCATCAGAGGACAACATAACTATTAGAGAAGATCTTGTAAGAAAACTTTGTGATGTGAGAGATGATGAGCACTTCAAGTAGATCATGAATGCTCTAAACACCCATTTGAGAACAAAAAAGAAAACTATTCAGATTATGGGAGGAAAATATGAAGAAATTAATGCAGAAACAGAGCAAGCAATCATTAAGGTTATGACAGAGAATGCTGGAGAACCATCAGTTGTAGTAGAATCTAAAGATCAAGTAGAAGATGCAGAACAAGAGGACATTCCCTCTCCACCAGCCATAAATATTAAGGACGAAGCTATGAATATTGAAGGAACTAAGATCACCTTGGATAGTGATGATAACTTATTCAAGAATCTTGAAAACATTGTTGACAATTCGGCTTTTGAAGAATCGGATAGTGCTAAAGGAGAAGAGGAAATAGAAACCAAAATTGTAGAACCCAAAGTGACAGAGAAGCAAGCACTTGTTCTCACTCAAGAAGAAATCAGTCTTACACTTGAGACTAGAAAGAAAAATCAGATTGGATCTATGATTGAGGATTTGGGAAAGGAAGTAGATGATGATGATCAGATGGAATTGATCACATCCTTGAACAGGATCATCGGAAAGAACACGAAAGTAAAGAGTCTTGAAGGATGCCTAAAGGAGCTTGCTGAGAAGTTACAATGCGTTATATCTACACAAATTGTTGAAGCTGACCCTCCGGAAAGAGAAAAGAAAGTGATGAACACTTTTGATGATGAGTTTACCAAATTATCTGAGATAGAAAAGGTAAAAGCTCAAACAGCTTATGAGGCCAAAACACTTTTAAACATCAGTCAAAATTTCAGGAATGATATCAATACCCTTGATATCTGCATCAAGGACTTGAGAAAGAATTTAGAAAGAGGTAAATCTTTGTACATTCAGTGTAAAAAATCAGAGACCTTGGTAGCAGAAGAAGATCAGAAGATAAAGATGAAGGAAGCAGAAATTCAAAATGAGACAAACCTTCTTTCAAGCCCCAATGTGAAGGCATTTGATATTGAAAAGAAAATTCGCAAGATTTATGATGAAATCAGAGTTTTGCAAGATGAAAAGGACAGGAAGATGAAGAGATTCACTCTTTTAAGAGAGCACATTTCTACAAATTTGAGTATTGTGGAAGGGCAATTGGAAGAATGTCTTTCAGCCAAGGCATCTTTTCAGAAATTTAGTTTTGAGAATCTCCAAGCATGCGAGATTGCATCTTATGGATTGTGCGCACTACTCAGTGTGGCAAATTCAATTAAGAAATCATGGGAGAAAGAGTTAGAGGTGATGAAGATTAACTTTGCAGATTGTGTTGCAAGCCTACCGGCTTTGCAATATTGAATCAAGGTATAACTTTTTGTGAACACGGTTTTGTAACCCTCCTTACCTTTTTTGTCATTATTGTCAAAGGGGGAGAGATATATTGCAAAAAATTGATAAAGATTCATACTCTTAGGGGGAATACTATATAGAGATAAGATTTTTGGAGTCATAAGGACCGTATATACATATTTTATATTATGGCCACAATTTTAAAATTTTGCAGTCTAGGACTTAGCCAATTTTCTCATATGTTGCCACCAATGACAAAGGGGGAGATTGTTGGCAATTTGGCTAAGGTAGTTACATAGATGTTGTCATTATGGCAACATATGATCTACATGAAGATCGCATAGGTCAGCGAGCTAGTATGTCAAAGCACAATGTAAAATTGTCTAAGTATGAGACAATGTGTTTTTGCCAGTGAACCCGAAGACAGTTTTGATTGGCGACGTTGATTGGAGTAAGTTCAGTGCTTGCACACTTGAACATAGACTCTGGTGACTATTGAAGACTCACCTTAGAGCGCAAGTCAGTACGGCATGTATGGAAGAAGTTATGATAGTTTTACTAAAGACAGTGTCAAGCCGACAAGACAAAATATGAAGACATAATTGATAAAGAGTTAAAGGATTATTTTGTTTATCAAAATAATGACTTAACAATATTAAGGGACGACATTCTAGATGTTAACCCTTGGGTAAAGATATTTTGTAATATGATAGCCGACTGGAAGAGTTATTAGCCTTAATAACTTGTATAAATGTAATTGTAAAATGTAAGAAAGTGATTGTGATATATGTGTATGTAATAGTGATAGTGAAAGAGCAGCAAAGAGATATTGATGCAAGCAGTATAAGGTTATGTACCTTGACCTCTTTTGTAATCGGTAAATATTATATATTACTTGTTTGGGCAGTGGGATCATCTGGTAATCACATTTTGTACTATCAACTCCTAACAGGGTTGAGGCTTCTAACAAGGCCTATGGTCCCTTAATCAGGACTGAGACACTATATGCATGTAATAGACTCCTAACAGGGTCAACATCCTTAACAGGATACTTTTGATTAGTGGATCTTTGTGGGCACCATCCCCACCGGGGTTTTCCCTTGGCCAGGGTTTCCTCGAGAACAAATAATGTGTTATGAGTTCTTTTGTTTTATTGTTATGCATGTTGTTTAGCTTTCTATGTTATGAAAGCATTAAAATTATATGTTATATCCATAATTGGGCAAAAGTAAAAGTTTGTAGAATACTGATTCACCCCCCCTCTCAATATTCTCTATTTCTAACAGGCCACTCATAACATTCGATCTTGTCTACACTATCAGACTACACATTTCACCTTCAGAACTAGCTCTGAAAACTTCCCAACTAAGATCTTCATGAATCGGCAACTTGGAGACCAACTCACTTCCAAACAAGGTACAGGAATCCATCATTGGGTTTTTCACAAGATCAACATGTGAATTATCATCAACAAAAAAGTCATCTCAACAAAATATATTTTGGACAAACTAGGTGAAATATGTAGAAGTTGGGTTTAGAATTGGCTTAGGAAAGTGACCTGATGGATTGGCAGAGACTTGAAAATCTTTGAGGAAGGTCACTTCCAGGTCTATAGTATAGGACAACCCTCAATTATGCTTGACCTTGAACCGGATGCGAACTAGGAGACCTCAAAGTAGGTCATTCAGAAAACTGGACAATGCACACTCAAAGGTTTTAACAATTTGCAAATGAAATGGCTCTGGTAAATAGGTCAAATGGGCACATGGGAGGCTAAAAATAGGTATGAATACTCTCTCTCATGCATATAGCATGATGCAATAACCCACATGTTATGATAAATCACTAGGAAAAAGATACACACCTTCAAAGTGGGCTACTTAATACAATTCTGGAAACACAATGCAGATTTCTGAGAATACCTTCAAATAACCACTTCACAAACCTATCAGATCTGAAAGGTATGACCACAAACCTATTACATATGTCAAATGATAGGTGATGAATACACTATCCAAGTGACTCATCATGAAAATCAATAGGCCCTTTTATCCGTGCACTTCAAACTAAGCTCTTACAATGATTTTTCAAAGCACCAATCTAACACTTGAAGAAATTTTCAGAAATATGGACTCAAAACGTATTTGGATTTTTGAGCTCCAACAGAGGGCTTCAATCCAAATGAGGAAGAGTCCATAATGGGGCCTACATGGCCCCACTTGCAAATTGTCTATGAATTCCTATTGAGATTTGTGGCTTCCATAGATACAGATGCCTAGATGGCCAAGAGATACATCAATCATTCCTTTGTTCTCAGACTGTTGGATGTCTTTGATTTAGAGGATCCTCAGGAAAGGGAATACTTTAAGACCATCCTGCACCAGATATGTGGAAAGTTCATGGTGCAAAGACTGTTTATCTGGAAAGCAATTAATAAACATTAGATATTTTAATCCTCTGAATACAAAGGGAGAATTTTCGTATAGAGGAAAATAAAATGGCATGCGACAAGATATGATTTGTCAAAACAAGTATAGATTAGACCTAAAGTATTAGACAGACAAATCAACCATTCGCATGGATGCATGGCGAAACAAAAAACTGAGAAACTCGTAACCTAGCATTGATATCTTAAACTAATAGATCCAGAAAAGAGTATAAGATTTGCCATGCAATAATAAATGAAGAAATATGCTAAAGAATGAGCTTCAATAAACAAGGGAAAAGACTACAAATTTGAAAATGGCAGCAAAGAGATGATTTTATTATACACAATCAACAAGAAAAAATTCATTATACTTACAACAATGGAGTTCTTGCCAAGTTGCAGAGGCCAAACCCTTGGTATACCAAACTCAAGCTTCCACTTTGAAGAAAAGAGTTTGTTTTTATAAACAAAGGCTAAACAAAATCCATCATATTTGGAGGTAGAAAATAGAAATTACAGATTGAATTAGACATATAGAGGATAGATCACACAAGTAGAAAGTGGGCAATGAAAGGAAAGATTCATTATGGATAAATATAAAACCTGGACAAGGGCTGACAATTTGACAACGAAAAAATGTAATTTCAGAGAGCAACGCTCCCACACATGCTTGGAATTTGACTGTCACCCCTACCTGTCATATGGCTTTTTAATGACAGTTTGATCATTTTGATGCCTTTCATTTTACGTTTTAAGATAACTATTGATTGTCAAAAAAAATGTAATTTACAAATAATTTAATTAAAAAATTTAAATTTAAATATTTTTTTAATATAATTAATAACACATATTACATAAAATAAATCTATTAATAAGAAATAAAAATTCTTAGTGATATGAGATATAAATATTTAAAAATTTAAAAATAAGTATAAATTATTAGTATATGTAAAAATTTTAAATTCATATATATATTTTATTTGGAAAAGATTCTAAATCAATAATAATATACAATACATGATATAAAATAAAATAAAAATATAAAATTAGAAAATAATTATAAATTAAAATTATATGCAAAAATTTCTAATTAATTAAGAAAGTTTCTAAGTTTTTATGTTTTATTTTAAAAAGATTCTAAATTAATATAAACATATAATAAACAAGTGCCAAGTGGCTAGTACTACTTGCCTTTTAATTAAGTAATAAGTGTTATAATGTCAAATATATAATTAAAATTTTAATAAATTTATTATATTTTATAAAATATAATTATATTTAATATTAAATTAGTATATATTATGATCATTATTTTTTAATCAAAAATTGATACTTAACATATATTCAAAATAATTTAATATAAATATTATATCTCTCATAGTTTTAAAAAATTTAATATTTTAATTTGCACTATTAATTTTATAATAATTTTTTAAATCATTTTTAGAAATAAAACTATGATAATAAAATTAAATATTAATTTAATATTTTTTAATTTAAATAAATATAATATATACTATAATATCGTAAATTTTTATTTAAATTGTAATATTTGGTAAAAATAAATAGTATAAAAATTAAAATAAATTTATAAAATATATATAATAAATATGAAACAAAAATTTCATAGGAACCTAACAAAATAAATTTTTTTTAAAATAATTTTTTACCATATTTTATTACTACTTCATGGGCACACAATATTAGCGGAGACAATATTAGTTAAAAATATTGTATTTGTACTTTGAAGAATATAAAAATTATAATAGAATATAAAATTTGTTAAAATGTTATTGATTCATGCAATTAATTTTAGTGACTCATTAAGCTTAATAATCCATAAAATGATACAATAGTACTTGCTTATTAGCAAGTACTATATATATATATATATATATATATATATATATATATATATATATATATATATATATATATATATATATATATATTGCATACTAATATACTAATATTTTAAATTGGTAAAGTAAGTTTCTAAAATTCATATTGTATTTTATAAAGATTCTAAATTAATATAAATATATAATAAATAAAATAGAAACATATATTATAACATATATTTATAATATTAAATAAAAGATTATATTGTCTATAGTTTATTAATAAATTTAAGTGTCCAATGAATTTTCAGCCTGTCCACATAAAGCCTATTGGCTTAACAAGCTTCCACTTTGAAGAAAAATATAAATCTAGATAGACTTAAAAAAACAAATAGATAACTAAAACTCAACATTTCCATCCTAATTATGATAATCAACAAGTGCCACGTAGTGGCTAAGTACTTGCCTTTAGTTATAGTAGAAACTAAAGTGAAGTAATACTATATTAATTTTTTAATTATTATATTTTATATAGTTATGGTAGAATCATATTGATAGCATTAATGATAGTTGAAATTATAAGATTGAAAATTTAATCCTAATGTTAAAAGTATTATGTGTTGTTTTTAACCATAATCTTAATTTTAATTAAAAACAATATTATTATAGTTCACTATATTCTAACACTTAATGATATAAGGAATACAAAACTAAATTAATATATAATATAATATAATAAATAAAATTTAAATTATGTAGAAAATATTGCTTTTATATTATCAAATTATAAAAAATAAAAGAAAAATCATTTGTTAAAAGTTTACATTTTAAAATTAAATATCAATATTCTCTAATAACATGAAGCATAAATAAAAGAATATTTAATAGAATCATGATATAAATATAGGGTTTCATACTTTAAAAAATATATATTTTACATATGTTCATAAATTGTAATTGCATAATATAATAATTGAAACTTGTTGAAAATATCTAATAATTTATGGTTAAAATTTTATGATTTTGCAAAATGAAACTTAGTAATGTTATTTGACTAATTAGTTGATATTAAGTTTGATAGTTTCATTAATTAATAGAATTTAAGTTTGATTTTTATTTTATTTTTTTTATCGGTAAAAAGCTGAAGCCCTAGATAATTTTATTAATATAAATAATTATATTACAATGTGACCCCGCTCACTGCAGGCGCTGGTAGGAAAGAGCGGGGCTGAGAAAACCTCCAGCCTTGCCCAGGACTATAGGTCCTGACCTTATACAAAAATTTACATGGGCATACCCACGACTCGACAATTGTCAAGATTTGTTAAAATACATATTTTCCGTAAGCATACCCACGGCTCGATACCTATCAAGATTTGTATTTAATTTATGTAGGCATACCTACGTCTCGAAAAACTCTAGATTGCTTTTTTTTTTTATCATGAATTATACATAGAAAGGCAATTAGACAAGGATTACATCATTTGTACAATTGAAGCAGAGTCTCTGATCCTCCTACTATGTCAAGTATATGTGTTGAACATCTGAATGATAGTCCTTCGTGAAAAAAACAAGACAAAATTCCTCCGAGACCAAGGTTAACCTGCATCAAGATAAAAATTCATCTCTGCTACATAACCTATCTAAGAAAATTTGATATTGACTATGAAGCATGTAGTTAAATACTTTTATTATTGACAATATAATACTAGAAACAAATACTCTTGTGATTAAAAATCCTTACCGCTAAAGATTAACAATTCCTGCCACGAGAGTCTTAACATTTTAGGCATATTTACATCAGAACTAAATATACTCCTTAGTACTATACTAGTGTTCTAACTAAATTCAAGTCATACCTAGCTAACTATCGGAAAGAAGATAATAGCAGAGTTCATTATGGGCCTCTAATATTTACATCATTCAGAAAAAGCTGCAAAGAAGATTAAAAAAAATTAAAATTAAAATTGAAGTAGCTTTGACTAGTCCTGGATTATATGAAGATATGAATACAAAGGCCTCCAAAGTGTTTTAAGTTTATTTGAAGCTCCTAACCAAGGTTCAGTATGATGGAAATGAATAGGGAACTCCATTCTACCTTTCGGTCAATGGGACAGCGGGACCTGAGCAATGATATTAGATCAACGGTTCCCGTTTTCCCTCCAAGCGATTGAAGATTCATTACGGGATAGCAGGGATCTTGCCACCTGTCGAGATACTTTTCTTGCAAGCTTCCCGATGTTACCGAGCTCGGGTCAAAGAAAAGTGCGGCGTGCTAAGGGAGAATCAATGGATGTCGCAAGATCGCATGACTGAGGAAGATGTCATGCGATCATGCGAGATGAAGCCACGTGGAATGGTGGGGTCACGGGCTCTTAGTTGCAGTCTCCAGATCTACGGTCCCCGCTTTGTCGCATGACTGAGGAAGAACTCTTGCGATCATGCGGGATCTCGCCACGTGTCCCTCGGTGGGTCCGAAAGAATTGTTTACGGTAGAAAGGTTTAAAGATCCTCGATCAATGGTTCCCGCTTTGACGGGATGATAGGGAAGATTCTAAGCGGTCGCATGATCGCAAGACTTTAAAACAAGCTATGCGATCATGCGAGATGCGAACACGTGTCTCGCGATGGGGCCAAGACAAGTCTCTCGCAGTCGCTAGGTCGGAGAAGGAATAAAGTACATTCGGCGATAAGGAAAGATGACCGCGCGGTTTCGCGACTGATAAATAGTTAAAGCTGGGCAAGTTCATTTTGAGCGGTCACATGATCGCAAGACTTTAAAACATCCTATGCAATCATGCGAGATCAAGACACATGGATTCCTTAGCAAATGCGGGCCCAGTGCAGGTTTCATCTTTGGTCAAAATTGACGGTCCCCGCTTTGTCGCATGACTGAGGAAGAACTCTTGCGATCATGCAGGATCATGCCACGTGTCCCGGTGGGTCCGCAAGCTTTTATGTTGCAGCACAGATCAACGGTCGCCGCTTTCCCGTGATGACGTCAGTTTGTCTCTGCGGGTAAACAGGATCTTGACGCGTGGAGCGGTGGGTCCGAAAGCGTTTGACTATAGTTTTTTCGAGATGCCAAATCTGCGGTTCCCGTTTTCCCTTGGTGGGAAGGAATATGCTTTGCGGGAAAGCGGGATTTTGCCGTGTGGACTTGCTCACTTGTGGGACCCGAGTCTTAAAGTAACTATAGGAGATGATATAATCATGGCCGTTCATTTCAAAGGCTACCGGATCAACGACATGAGTTCAAACCTAAGAGTTTTTCAACAGATACCAAACTCCGATACGGTGCCAACGACAGAATACTAGAGGATTAAAGATAATAACTTGACTCCAAGAAGCCCAATGGATTTCGGCTTGACAGGTGTTGTTTGAAGAAATGAAAGGTCTCGAATTGAAGTGTCATAAGTCTGTGATCGGCTTTTCAATTTAATTCATTTAGGTTGTTCTTGTTCTGTGCTTTATCTTTCTGTATTTTGGAAGTTGATCACTTCCGGTGGCTATAAGCATCATATGTAAACTCTATAAATACGGTGCAGAAGTTAATGTGGGGGTCGACAAGTTGTTGATGTAACAAGACTTAATATTGCAGAGTCAATAAAGAGTGTTTTATGTCAATAATTTATGTTCCATTTAGTTAGTCAGTTATTGCTTCTATGTGTCTTTCTTCAAAATCTGAATTGCATGAAGAAAGGAAGGATGTTCCATTCTTTTTGTTATAAAGATATGAATTAACCAAAGTAGGATGTGCTTTGGGAGATTTAGGGAAGGACTCATTAGAAGTTCTTTATATTTCATTTACATTTCTGTAAGTAGATGTTGAGCATATGAATTCATAGGATTTGTGAGTTTACTGCTTGGTTTTAGATTAGAATGATTTTCCTGCCTAGACTAAGTTCTAGCTAAACTTAGTTCGGTTTGCCTCTTCTACTCTCGGGTTAAGAGCATACCTGGATTAGATTTAGGAATCAAACATAATTCTTTGAAAATCATTCACATAGAGAATTGTACCTATAAATTCAAAGAAAAGCCAGTCATCAGAAGATGGCTTTTCAACTGTTGTAAGCAAGTTTTGTTCATCATTCGGGCATTAAGAGTCAAAGCGGGAGCCGTCGATCAAAAATCTTATGCAACCTCCTTCCGGATAATTTTTCTCGGCCCCACCTCTACACGAGGAAAGATCTCGCAAGTTCGCAAAAGTATTTGACAGGGATCGCGATTATGCGAGGGCCATTGGATCCTTTCCTTATTCCACCATAGGTAAGTCCGTTGACTCGGGTCCCACCTGGTCCTCCATTGACGCATGATCGCAAGAGTGTTATTTTATTCACGCGATCATGCGACCGCTTTATCCTTGGCGCATGAAATAATATTTAATACTATCCTTGTCGGGCTCGGACTTGTAACTTTTCATTATCGCATCTACGCTGTTAGCATACGTGGGTCCCAGAAGAGCACATTCACCTGCCCGAACTCCATTGTCGCATGATCGCAAGGCATTATTTTATTCCATGCGATCATGCGACCGCTCTAAGATTGGTGCACATGGATTCCCAACCTAGCTCATTTCAACATCAAATCGTACACCATTTTCACTGTTAGGATCATGGGGACTTAAGGAATCGATATATACTGCAAGATGATCCATCAAATCACAATGAGCCAAATAGTGAAAACGGTGTGCGGTTTGATGTTGAAAATAAAGCCCTGTGGTAGGTGTGGTCGCATGATCGCATGACTGAGAGAACTGTTTTGCGATCATGCGAGATCTCGCCACGAGTTCCGATGGGTCCAAAGGCATTTATACCGTGCGGCGTGCTAAAGGAGAATCAACAGATGCCGCTTTGTCACTATGGTGTGGAAGATGTCTTGCGATCATGCGGGATCTGAACACATAGCATGGTGGGCCACCCTAATGTTAAGCGCAGCCGGTTAGGTATGTGGTCACATGATCGCATGACTGAGAGAACACTCTTGCGATCATGCGACAATGGAAGACCAAGTGGGACCCACGTACACTGATAGCGCAGATGCGCCAATGATGAAGTGGTCACATGATCGCATGGATTAAAATATTGCTATGCGATCATGCGATAGCATAAGTCACCGAAGATGCTTTGTGAGTTAACGGGATCTTGCCACGTATTCAGGTGGGCCTCCCTAATTTTAAGCGCATCTTAAGATTCCAAATCGACGGATGGCGTATGATCTCATAGAATCTTGTGAGCCCATCATATCATACGCCATCCGTCCGATCCTCCAGGTGTAAAGTCAGTAAAGGCGGTGGGTCCGAAATGTTTCACGAGCATGTATGGTAGTCTGTGATTGGTCCACGAAGTACTGAGTTGGCGGATTGTCAGCGGGAACCTATATACGCTAACAGCGTAGATGCGATAAAAATATAATATAAGTTTATTAAAAGTTGTCGCATGATCGCAAGAGTTGAAAAAGAGTCATACGATCATGCGACAAGACTGTAAGTTAGTAGAACAAGAAGATGAGTGCAACTCAATAGCAGACAAATTCATGAGATCATGCCGAATGTTTTAAAGCATCTGAAGGAGAGGATCAATGCCAGTTGGAGATCGGGTTAGTTATTCTACCTGAGTTTGAATGATGACTTGACTCCGAGAAGCCCAATGCATTTGGCTTGACAGATACTATTAAAAAGAAGATGAAGAGTCTCAGATTCCATAGTGACCAGCAGTTTGAATCTTGACTGTTGACTGGCCCCGCGGCCAGCAGTTTGAATTTTTGGTTAGCCCGAGGTGTCTTGCAAGGTAGGAAGACAGAGTGTAAACGCTTGTCGCATGATCGCATGTGGCTTTCTAACCACATGCGATCATGCGACCATTGAGTAAGGAGATGTTAGGGAGAGATAGAAAGGAAAAATGAAAATATTGTACTCATAATCATGAAGATAGTATTTACATCAAAATTGTAGGTAGATATTGTATATACATCAAATTTGCATATATTGTTCCTTAACATAATGCTACTCTTTTAAAGTAACTAAAGACACCAAAATTGATAGTTACAGTCTATCTTCAATCAAAGCTAAAAATTTGCTCCATTCTCTTGCTAGAACTAGCCAAGAGACTTAATATTGCATTTAAAAAGGACAGGAGATTAAAGGAATGTGGAGCTACAATGTCAAAAAGGAAAAGGCTAAATTTGCGAACCTACTCATATTCTCTGATAAAACTGCTTAATTATTATTTAAGGGTCACATATGATTCTTTAGTAAGCTATCTTCCCCAAAGAGCTCCTATATTCTTATAAGTAAGAAGGGTTCCTATGGTTAGAATGTCTCTATATGAGGATCCTGTATCCTCATAGGAGAGTCAGTTTCCCAATCTTCCTACTAAGGTAAACACAAGGTAAGGTCTCTACCTTAACCTTATCATTAAAATACCTCTTAAGCTATTATATATGTTGTTCCAATGTTACTACTCCATTGGCACCTAGATTCGCTAGCTTATCAGCCTCTGTGTTTCCTTCTCTGAAAGTATGTCTGATTTCATAATTGAGAATATTATCCATTAATAAATTAATCTCTTCTATTTTTGAATTTAAAACCCAATTAGGAGTTTTTTTAGTGCGGATGGCATTGATAATAATTTGGGAGTCTCCTTCAACAATTACTTTTGAAATGTTAAGATTTTTGCATAATTTAAGCCCTTCTAATGCCGCTTCACATTCGGCCATATTGTTGGTTGTAGGGCTAATGGGTCTTGAGAATTTTGCTATCACTTCTTATTTCCAATTGTGGATGATCCCTCCTATACCTACTACCCCAGGATTGCCTCGGGATGCTCCGTCAAAGTTGAGTTTATACCAACCAGCTTTTGGTGGTATCCATTTACAAGATGCTCTGTCCGTTTTAGTTTTGGATCCCCCTTTACCATAGAGGGGAGGGATAGCTAGTTTTGGCCATTTGCACCTGATTCTGTTATCCCAACTCTTAAAGGAATCTTCATAGCTCTATTTGTCCCTGAGTTTATTGTTAGTAATTTCTACGATGGATGCTTCTATCTTGTTAGCTATTGAGTTCCAAGTTAATTTTTGGTCCATAAAAATCCTTCTGTTTCTTTCTTTCCATAATTCCCATACTAATATAGAAGGTGCTATTGTCCATATGTCCTTGAAGAGATTGTCTTTATACAGAGACGACCACGCTTTAAGGTTGCTGATTAAATCACAATGAGAAGCAGATTTCCATCCTAAACTTTGATGGAGCCAATTCCAACAATTTTGAGAAAAAGGACAATTAAGGAGAATGTGATTGGCATCCTCAGAATGGTTTTCGCATAGCGGGCATCTAGATGGTCCTTCGAATCCTAATTTATTAAGCCTGTCTGCAGTAAGAATTCTATTTTGTAATGCTGCCCATAAGAACAATCCAGCTTTAGGGAGGCAGGATTTGTTCCAGCAAAGGTTCAAAGGTATATCGATGTTATCCATATTTTGGTTCTTAATAATTGCATTGTAACCCTCCTTAACAGAGTATTTTCCGTTGTTAGATCCTATCCATATTAAAGTATCTGGTCTATCTTTAAGAATTACTTCTCTATCGTTTAAGAGTGTAAGGAGGTTGTTCTTCTCTAGCCAAACATCCTCTATCATATTTGTAATATTCCATTTATTGTCTTCCATCTTGCCTAGGTAGTCCTTAAGGTAAGGGCCAATGACTCTTTTGCATTCTTCCATAAACTCCTTGGAGAAACCTAGTTTGTTAAGGGAGGGACGGCCTGCCCACGAATCCTCCCAAAATAAAGCTTGATCTCCTGCTCCTACATCCCAAGAAAGGAATCTGCTGATAATCCCTCTGCAGTCCTTAATAAAATTCCATATCCGCGAGCCCTTAACATGTGATTGAGACCTGAAGATGTTGATGGGATCCGCATCAAGGATGTACTTATGTAATAAAATTGATGCCCACTTACTGCTTGATTCTCTGAACATTCTCCATATAAGTTTAGCCCCGAGGGCTTGGTTTTTCCATAATAGATTTTTAATGCCTAGGCCCCCTTTAGAAATCGGTTTACATAGAGTATCCCATTTGATAAGGGCAATTTTTTTTTCCTCGAAAGGACCTTGCCAATAGAATTCTCGAAGAATTTTGTCTAATTCCTTTTTGACGCAAATTGGGAGGGGAAGGACCGACAAATGATACGTGGGAATGGCTAAAAAGACAGATTTAATCATAGTTGTTCTACCTGCTTTAGTTAACCACTTTCTTTTCCATGAGCTTTTCTTGTTTTGAACTTTGGATATGACTTGTTGCCATAATTTGGAGGATAAGAGACCTGTATCCAGATCAATACCTAAGTATTTACACAGAAATTTGCCAATTTTATATCCCATCATACCACAAATTTCTCTTTCAATTTTTGAGATAGTGTTAATAAAGTAAATTTCTAACTTAGAAGGGTTGACATGTTGACCTGAGGCTTTCGCATAAAGACTTAGAATGCTTTTGAAGGCACTCGCTTCTTGTCTACTAGCTAATCCAGGTAAAATCGTATCATCCGCAAACTGTTGGTGAGTTATATTGGGCACATTTCTCGCGGCTTTCAATCCCAAGATTTTCCCTTCTAAATGAAACTTAGTAATTGATCTCCCCCACGCTTCTGCCATAATGACATATAGAAAGGGGGATAATGGATCTCCTTGCCGAATGCCCCTAGATATACTGAAAAAACCTTTCGGGGTACCATTGACAAGAATAGAAATCTTGGGAGTTGAGATGCAATTAAAGATAAGATTAATCCATTGTTTAGAAAAACCAAACGCTTCCATACATTTGCACAGGAATCTCCAATCTACTTTATCGTATGCTTTTTGAATGTCAATTTTCATTAACATACTAGGTTCCTTTGTTATCTATGCGATATGGACTATTTCTTGCGCTATAATAATACCATCCAGAATCGATCTATTTGCTACAAAGCCCGTCTGCTCTTCCGAGATAATCATTGGAAGGATGGATTTGATTCTATTAGCTAAGCATTTTGATAGGATCTTGTATATGGTATTACAAAGGGAGATGGGTCTGAAATCCCCTGGTTCCGAACACTCATCTTTCTTTGGAATAAGAGTAAAGAAGGTATTATTAATTTAACTTAATAAAGATCTTGAATTTCTAGTAGCTTCCACAGCTTGTCATACTTCTTCTCCAACGAAATGCCAACATTTTTGGAAGAAGCCGACTTGGAAGCCATCTGGGCCTGGTGCTTTATCCGGATGTAGTTGAAACACTACTGCTTTGACCTCTTCTATTGAGAGCTTATTATTCATCATTTTGTTGTCAGAATCTGTAATCAGCTTAGGAATAGCTTTAAGCATTTCATTTTGGGCATGAAGGTCAGAAGCTTCTGTAGTGTTGAATAGGGAGTTGTAAAAATTTGTTAGTACATTTGAGATTTGTATAGGATCCTCAGCAATAAGTCCCTCAGCTAACTTAATTTTGGTTATTCTATTGATGCTTTTTTTAAAATTAGTTGTATTGTGAAAGAATTTAGTGTTACTATCGCCCTCCTTAAGCCAAGATTCCCTAGATTTTTGCTTCCAGAAGATTTCTTCTTTGAGAAGAATATCATTATATCTAGCCATCAACTCTTTTTCCTTATGGTAACTAAGATCGTTCATACTTTGTTCTATTACTATTTTGTTAAGGTCAGAGATTTCTTGTTCTACCTTGGTTTTCTCTTCGAATATGTCATTGAAGTGATTCTTATTCCATTCTAACGCTTTGTTTTCTCTTCGAATATGTCAGAGATTTCTTGTTCTACCTTGGTTTTCTCTTCAAATATGTCATTGAAGTGATTCTTATTCCATTCTAACGCTTTGTTTTTAATAATTTTTAATTTAGCTGTTAAGCAGAACATTTTCGATCCTTTGATCGAGGTTTGTTTCCACCAATCCTCAAGAAGGATTATGAATTCCGGATTTTGGAACCACATAAATTCAAATTTAAACGGATTCCTCGAGGGTTTAGAATTTTCTGTTATGGTAAGCCTAACAAGGAAGTGATCCGATCCTGCTTCAGGAAGTATCTCCACACTGACTATTTGGTTAAAGTTTTCAGAGTTAGTTCTAGTAAAGAATCTATCTAATTTTTCAGCTATGTAGTTGAAGCCCACTCTTCTATTATTCCAAGTATAGATTCCATTAATAGTATTTATGCTTATTAGATGATTAACCTCAGCCCATTTGCCAAAGTCTTTATGAGATTGCGAAATATAATGAGAGCCTCCAAATTTTTCTTCTAGATTTAGGATAGCATTGAAATCTCCTCCAATGATGAAGGGATGTACTCGTTTTTCAATTAGAAGATTTTGTATTTCCATCCAAACTTTTCTTTTTTACTCATTAGGGATTGGCCCATATATGTTGATCAGGTAAAATTTTAAGTAGGATTTTAAGCTATTAATTGTTAATGTCATCCATCTATCGTTAATGTGTGCGAGTTGGGCCATTACTTTACGGGGATCCCATAGGACTGCCAAACCACTAGAGAGGCCTACTGATGGGACATATTCTGACTTCCATATACCTAGTCTTTTACTAAACTTGTTAATTTCATCTTTATTAAGCTTAGTTTCTTGTAACATAATGATTTCTGAGTCAAAGTTTCTTAAATATCTTTTGATTAATCGCTGTTTGTTAGGGGCATTTAGACCCCTAACATTCCAAGTAGTGACTTTCATTGTTCCTTGGGAAGGAACTTCCCCTTCTCTGTGTTCAGAATATCCGCTATCTTTTTTTGGTTACCTGCATTACCATCCAACGTTCTCAACTCAACAGCTGACTTCCTACCTCTTTTCTTTTTGAGTTTATTAATATTGGGTGTACTTAAACTACCTCTATTTATGGCTATGCCTAATTCTCTATTTTCATTAGTGATCCCGAAAAGGCCTTCTATTGCTTCTTTAACCAAAGTAGTTTCTCCATCATACCTTATTATAGAATTAACCTGGTTGTTTGAGTTTTTTTGCTCATTTAAGGAGCAATCTAGGGGTACATCTCTATCTATGATCTCCTTGCCATAAATTTCCACTATATCTACATCATTTCCTGCCAAATCCAGATTTAATGCTTCTAGCTCTAGAGGAATATAAACAGCTAGTTCCTTCTCATTAACATAGGTAGGCATACTTAAGTTTTCCTTATCATTTATATTTTTCTCTTTTGCGTTATGCCTATCTATAGCTTCTTGACTGATTTTTTTATCTGATTGGTCTGAATTTTTGTCAAGGTTATCCAAAAGTGCAGTTTCTGAAGCTTCCTTTTCCGGGGAAGAGGGAAGGAGATGCTGATTCGGACTATTATTCTGTTCCTTATTTTCTTCTAGGATGCATTCCCAAATTTGTTTAATTAGTATTTCCTTTTAGAGTTTTAGTTCATCGAAGTCACAAATTTCGTCAAGAAACATGTCCATGATTTCGTCCATTAGTGATTTTCCTAAGTAATTAATAATTTGATTCACTTCCTCTTCTGTTCTGTTTACCTGCTCAACTAATTCTACTGCATCAGCACATTCCGACTTCAAAATCAAGTTAGTTGGTGGTTCAGACCTATTAGCTTCATCTTGAACACATTTTATTATTATTTGTTCCAAGTTCTATTTGTTCTGATTTACTCTCCCTATTGAATTTTTCATATGGTTCTTGCCTTATAATGTTAACTGGGTTATTATATATTGGAAGCATTGCTTCAGATATTTGAGGGTTTATTAGTTTAACCATAGGAAAATTAATTGGGTGTTGATCAGGTATTGATTTGTTTGTATTATTAATTTTACAGCCATAGTCCAAACTTATTTGTTTATCGTTCTTAGTTATATTTTCCATGTTCAGGCTCAATGTTTTCTTGGTTTCTATCCTCCTTAAAGAAGTATGGGCGTTGGATGAGTCCTGAGGAGTGTCATTTATAACCGGAGTGTTGGTTTTATACAAATTGGGAGGAGGAGTCTTAGAATACTCCTCTTCATTATTCAGGATTTCAAAACCCCCTTTGTTATTTAAGAAGTTTACCTTTATTCTATTATCTGTGCCATGTTGAAAATCTGAGCAATTTCTAAGAGTAAGTGAGAAAGGATTTCCTCCTTTCTCAGAATCTTCTATGTAGTTATCTAAAAGATCTGGGAATTTATAATTATGGAATTAGAGTTAAAACACAGCTGAAGGGGAGGAATATAATTATCATGATAATTTAAATTAATTATGATAATCACATCTGTTTTGCTATGTTTAGTTTTAACTATCCTTTTAAAAATTCCAATTCTATTGCCTATATTTTTAATGATTTTTGGATGATTAAATTCTAATGGCAGATTTCTTAATAAAATAGCTTTTTCTACTTGGAAATCCACTACTTTTATTGGATTAAAAAAGGGAAACCACGAGCATACAAAAAAGGGAATATCTCTAAATTTTAGATAACCTATCTCTAAAATATCATTTTTGAGCTTACTGCTCTTGCAATCTACAAAAATAAAGTTATCTGTCATGATAGTAGTACTTACCTCCGGGGGAAGAAGCGATGCCAAACCTTTGATTGTATCCTCTAAAAGGGCACCTGTACCCATCCATTTGCATATGACACTTGTTTCTACATAAACATGCTGATTTTGCGCAATGTATTTTTCATCCAATGTTATCCTAAGATGATTAGGACCATGATTACCATATTTTGAAAGTGTTGGATGGCTATGGTTAGCTGCACGCCTATGTGGTGGGGTGTAAATGCTATCATTACACTTATCATGAGACGGATTACCCTCATTATAGGGTTTAACCATATTATATGACTTCCTGTTCATAGAACCCATATTTCCCTTCCTTCATTGAGGAGGGCTGTAAGCATTTGGGGATCTATGAGTAAAAGCTAGATCTTTAATATCCTTAGAAGTTCTATGTGCCATGCCTAGAGTTTTGGATAGGGGAATGGGGGAATTTCTCATATCGGGTTGTGCAGGTTCACCTTCCAGATGTGGTTTCCCCCACGAAGCTACTCCCCCTCCCAAAACCCTACTACTCTGATGATTTACTAAGTGCATAGGTTTGTTACTAGGGTTAATATCCCTGCTTAGAATTTCAAAAGAATTTTTAAGAGCAATACTACTGCTATTGTGATTTATAAGAGAAGATTTTACCATTTTCCTGCCTTTGACCATGTGCCATTCCTCTTTTATTGATCTGCCACCACCGGAAGACGGCTTAGTCTCTATCAATCCTCCTCCCCTCGCAGCAGATAGAGGTTCATAGGGGCATTTGGCCAGAGATGTCCTGGATGACAGAGCCTTTACGATCCCGGGGTGATCATACTACTTACTTTCTGATAGCCGTGGATAGGGTTTGTACAAACTGCAAGTGGTAGGGTTCTGAGAAGGTGCCACTCCATCTTTCCCCACTTTGGAGTTAGCTTGAAGTGAGACCTGCTCAATAAACTTAGCCCTTACCATCTCTGAATTATTTTTCTTCAAATTCGCATACTTGGTTTTGGCAAAAAAATTCATTTGTGCATCCAGTGATTTGACAAAGAAAACCTTTAGCTCCATAATCTTGTTTTGGAACCAATAGCCAATGGAAGTATGGTTTTTAGAACCGGGTTCCAAAACCCTAGTTTTAATTGCTAAACACTTATCAAATTTCTTAGCGATATGCTCTTTGCAACCATTGTTCGAGGGATTACCTGAATTAACATGCGAAGCGATGATCTTGCCCTTAGATTGCTCATTTTGCTAAGTATCCTGCAGACTTTTTGCCTTTTGCTTCGCAATGAACTCATTGAGGTGATCGTAATTTGGATGGAGATGATGGACATCCCTAAGTTTGCAGTCTGTATGTTTGTGCCCATATTGCCAACAATTAAATCAATAACTGGTGAAATCCTTTTTCGGGCTAGAATATCTGGTATCCGAATATTGAGAAGGCTTGGAAGACAGTTTCGCTGAGGCAGAATCCAGATTTTTGGCTTTCGCTAGGTCATGATGAATAAGTCCTAGCTTGACCTAATGATTCTGTAGAGTTATTTTCCTTTGAAGTCTAATTTTTTGCATTTTCGCAAGCAGTCCTCAAAAATAATTGGTAAAGATTTTTTTTTCATTTTTTTAAAATTGTTTTGGGTAATAGGCAAAAGCCAATAATGTTCTTTAACCCTTGGTTATAAGCACTATAGGCAGGAAACCCCACTATTTCACCAAGGGTCAAAGTCAACAACTCTCAATTAAGAACCACAATAGAGAGTGACCCTGTGGAGACTTGAACCTTGGTTGTAGGCACTACAGGCAAGAAGCCCCACCATTTCGCCAAAGGCACAAGCCTAAAAATGTTTTGGATAATAGGCAGAAGCCAATAATGTTCTTTAACCCTTGGTTGTAAGCACTATAGGCAAGAAGCCCCACTATTTCACCAAGGGTCAAAGTCAACAACTCTCAATTAAGAACCACAGTAGAGAGTGACCCTGTGGAGACTTGAACCTTGGTTGTAGGCACTACAGGCAAGAAGCCCCACCATTTCGCCAAAGGCACAAGCCTTATTTTAAGTTTGATTTAAATATAATAGATCGTAATAGATTTCATGTATGTAGAAATAATATTTATAAGATAAATAATATTAATATTATTAATTTTAATTCTACAATAATTAGTATAGTTGTATGAATTAGAAACTATCTAAATTTCATGTATTTAGAAATAATATTTATAAGATAAATAATATTAATATTAGTAATATTAATACTACAATAGTAAAGTATGAATTAGTATTAAAAAATAAAAAAGATATTTTTAAAAAATAAAGAAATAAAATCTACTCAATAAATATGAAATGAAAAATTTCATGTTTGTTAATTATTCTGTATGTTTTTACCATGTATTTATTATTTATTTTGCAATAAGACTCAAATTGAATGGACCAATCATATGTTCAAGAAATATTTTTGAAAATTTCTAAATTTAAAAAATTTAAATGTAGACTATATAAAAAAATTTATTTTTAACACAATATAAAAAAACTCTAAATTGTAATTGGTGGAAAAAAGATTGTAACATAATATAAATTGATTTGGAGAATGGAAGGCAGAGGCCACCAAAGAGGGCCAGTCTAAATCCTATAGGATAGCTCCCAAGATAGGGTAGGGACCAGCCCCCTCTTTAACCTTAAAGGCTTGAGTTCGAGACATGTTAAAGGCTGAGTCTGTAAACTTTGAGGGAGTCTATTAATGGTCTCTAAGCGCTTTGGTTTGCCTTCAATGTCTTCTCCCTTCTCAAGACATGAAAAAATAATATGATCAGTCTTGTAATATGAGTTGGAATTGCTGAAGATTCTTAATTTGTAATTTATTCTTTACTTTTTAGTCCAAATGGTAATGAAAAAATATTTGGGGACATTACAAGGTTTAACAGAGGAAATATCCACATTTGAAATAGCATTGCAGCCTTTTAAAATAAAAAAAATTTTGTCCATGGCAATCTTAGAATTGGTGAGCCAAGGCTTGTCCTGCACTAGATCTCGATGCCAAATCCCATCCAAGACTTCAGTTAAGGGATCTAGGAGCTATTAGTATGGGATCCCTAAGAATATAGATTTATATGGTCAACATGTTTTCAATTAAAGAATCTATATTAAAAAAAAAACTAAAGATCCCCCAATATTTTGCAATGTATCCAAGTCAAAAAAATTCGTAATGATAAATTAGCAAGGACAAACCAAATAGGTTGAAGAGGGGACAAATCTGGCATCGCCTAAAAATGCAGCTTCCACAGATGGACCAGTAACAGATTTTTTTAATTCAAAGAAACAAATTTTTTAAAGCATTTTCTCTAGCATCTTTAGAATCGAAAATAATAACAAGCATAGAAGAGAAAATGGCTTGACAATACAGAGTATCATAGTATTTGAACTGAATCTGCTTGTCTAGTTTAGAGAGAGACAGGTTTTCCACACTAACCTGAATAAAGACTGGGTACGAATGAAGATCTTGAGCTTGCTTTCACAAAGGATCCACATCTGTATCAATGAAAGGAATAGGGCACCAGAACTTATTAGAAGACAATAAACCCTTATCAGGAACGCCTTCAGGCCGTAGAAACACTGTGACTCAAAAAATCGTCTTAAAATACCCTATCTTGTAGTAGTGAAGTCTCAACATAAATCTGCAGACTAAAGTTAAATCGATGAAAAGAAATCACAGGTGATATGTAAATTTTGGCCAGATATGACATTTCAATGCCAAAAGAGAGTCAGTTGATGTCACAAAAAAGCAATCTATGTTGTCAAATGCAAATCGACGCCACATACATCCAATTTGATGCCTGACCGATCAAAACACAACTTGCAGCTTCAGCCAAAACACACATTCACGCCAGTATTTGCAGATCATAGTCATAATACATGAAATTTGCATGTTAACAGAAGATGAAACCAGATCGATAGCAAATAAGGGTAAATATAATGTTAAATATTAAATCGGGTCAAAATGATTGTAAGTTGAAGACCAATTTTGACATCAGCGAGGAGATATCTACAAATTTGTGCAAATAAAGGGGAAATGCCTGCAAATATTGCCTCACAGAGAGCATATTTATCCATATATTAAAAGTAAACTGTAAATATTATCAAATATTGACAAACTCCAAATTTTCCCAAATATTTAACCGCGCTGAATATATTTCTTCAAATTTCAACAAATCTCTCAAATATTTGCTGCAAATATTAACAGATTAAGGTATTAATCCGAGAGCCTGCATACATACCAGCTCTCCAGCTCATGACATGCCTGCAAACTGGGTGATAACTGGTATTGATCCAAAATCAGAGGTTGTACAGAGGTTGAGGAGAAGGCAGCACTTGAGGTTCCAAAATTTCTTTGGCTTCTTCCAGAAAAACAATTGGCGGTCTCAGCATTTAAAGAACACTGAGATGCATCGCTGCACCGAAACGCTTTAATTATCAGAGATTTAGTGGAAGGGCTTGGCATTCACCAGTCTATAATTTGAAGAGCTAAACTTACAAGCTACTCCCATCTCTGTTTTAGGTGTGAAAAAATGTAAAAACACTTACAGCTATTGTCAATCACCGTAATGGTAGCCTTTGAAGCACTTGCAACTGCTGAAGTTAATTGATCCTTTTCATCATGTCGCAAATTTTCGTTGTATTCCTTCTTTAATTCGGCGAGTATTTACAAAGCCAACTCATATTTGGTTTGCATTAACACATCGTACCACCAAATTCTTACAGAAGGCAAGCAACCCACTAAAAAGCTATCCAAATCATGATTATTACGAGTGATCACAAGTATCTGCGGCTAAATAAAGCTGAACCAGTTTTGATTCGTTTCTCCTACTTTTTTCCCATCGCAGGTCCGGAAATGGATAGCCGTTTCAGTCTTAAATGATAATTAAAACATTTTTTAATTTGAAAATTTTGTCACCGGTGGTCATTTTTTTATTTGATACGCGTGATCATGGCATAATTTATAAGAGAGATTTAAAAAAACTAAGAGTCCCCTTGGTAAGATATGTGTTTCAGTTTTTAACAAGTAGTATTTTTGACCATATATTTTACTCTCTAATTGAATTTCACTTTCCAATTTGTACATGCAGGGTCCATGGGGGAAAACCAGTGGTACAAGATGAATTTCCCGGAAGCAAAGGCTCTGATATTGCTCTTTGCTGCAAGTGAATATTACCTCCCTCCATTTTTTAAATCCATGAAGAAATTAAAATTTCTCATGGTATACAATTATGGCACAAAGAGGGCAACTGTGAAAGGTCTAGAAGCCCTATCTTCACTCACTCAAGTCAAAAGTGTTCGCCTGGAGAAAGTGATTGCACCAGCAGTACTAAAACATAGCAAAACACTGCAGAATTTGGAGAAGCTTTCTTTAAGCTTATTTGAAGAATTTAAAAACCAATCCACATTCAACAATACCAAGCTGCATGATTTTAACATGGATCACTGCAGTGATTTAGAGTAGTTGCCCCCAAATATCTGTTATATGCCCTCTGCTCAGATGTGGTCTATTACCAACTGCCATCAGGTTCTTAAGTTACCACCTGACCTTGGGAATCTGAGGTCTCTAAGAGTGTTGAGATTGTCACACTGCGAGGTCTAAAAGAGCTGCCATCATCACTTGGAAATCTGGGGTGGTTGGAATATCTGGACATTTCAGTATGTGTGGGTCTGAAAGAACTTCCAGAGGAAATAGATATATAATTGAGTTATCACTCATCACAAAAATCTCCGGTATTGTTTACTGCATCGAGTATAACTGCAGCTGTTCACGAAATCAGATTTTCATCCGAGAACATAATTGCTGTCACATTCTCTTAAAGCTCTCTAAAGTTAGCCATAATTTTGAATTTTCTTTCCATTTGATAGACACCACTTTATCCTATGACAATTCAAATTGCCATTTGTTTATCAAGTGCATTCAGTTGGCTATATCTACGGCCAGGAACTCAAAATAATGGTTTATTTTGCTTTTATACTAGTCATAATGTGACATTGTGTTGTTTCATCAAATCAACCAAGGACAACGGTAACTATCAATTGCTTGCATCTATGTACATGCTGGAAAGGAACTACTTCAACAGTGGACATTCCTTGGCCTTTGCTACATTCAAAAGGCTGTAAGGCCTACGCAGAGTATTACAAAAAGGTATGTATCATTCTTGGCCACATGCCAAAAGTATCTGTCCTCAATACAAGTGTGCATATGTTGAGCCCACACAAAGATTTTTTATTTGGGGTTTAAGTATCTCTGGACAAAATATTCCCAAAAGAAGCAGAACAAAGAACAAGTTTCTAGATCTCCCATTCATCTATTTTCCATTGCTTATTACTGTTGTATAAATAAGAAATTCAAATTTGATGATACTAAAAAAGAAACAATAAAATCTGCAAACTAGGGCATAAACTGATAACAAAAAAATCCTCTGCAACTAGGGCATAAATCTGGAAATGAACTTGCATCTGATTATTCTAATTACATCACAAATTTCAGAACAGATTTGGGACCATAAACAGAAATTTCTGTTTGTTATTGTGATCAGAAATAATTGAAAAATAACCCAGAATTTTCAGAAATAAGCATGACTTATTTTTTTCCTTTTTTTTTAAGAGTTGAAGACATGAAAATAGGCAGTATCAGGTACAGATTTACCTCAAAATTATTTCTGGGTCCCAAAAAATTTGAGGTATTTCAAAAGAACTTTGCAATTAAGCTTGTTACAAAGTCAACTGAGGATGTCAAACTGAGCATAAGAAGAGACAAAAATCAGTTGCAATAAGATATTCAAAGAACACAAATACAGAGGGTCATCTAAAAATGGTCTGACATATCAATAAATTCAAAGCAAAAATGGTGTACCTGATTAATCAAGATGTGATGAGAACCACAAGCCATCAAAATGAAACATTGGATTAAATAAAGAAAATACCAATAAAATGGCAGCAATAGTAGAATATGGGAAGATGGCTGAACAAGTGTGCAACAGAGCAAGCAGCAGTTGCCAAAAAAAAATGAATTGGTTGCTGATAAAAAGGAATCCCATAATATAGGTTCACAAAATATTATATTTTACAATGCCATTGTGATAAATCACGTATAAGAGCTCAAATGCAATCACCCAATGAAATGCTAAATAAATAATTTGTAGATATTATAAAGCTAAAAATTTTGCATCTATATACGCATAAATATAAAATTCATAATGAAATGTAAAATAGAATTTATTTTCATTGGTCTAGCAGAGTTCATTTAATCACTCGTTAACTTAAAAACTCAAAAAGTGATACAATAGTACTTAGCCTACCGGCAAGTACTAATAATCTTAACATATTCAAACCTTCAAATTTGCATTTATTGTGAGATATGTAACTCAAATTAATTTATGTTAGAATGTACAATGAGTGTGCTCAAACACACCCATAAGTGATAAATAGAAAATATTTTCATTATGAAAAAAGAATTTCACATCATATTATAAAACTTATAAATTCTTATGAATAATATTAAAATTAATTGTTGAAATAAATTTTTTATATTATTTTTTATATAAAATTTATATAACTTATTTTAAATTTATTTAAAATATAAATAATTAATATAATATAAAAAGATATATTATAAATAATTTATAATATAAATAATTAATATAATAAATTAAATTAAAAATTGATTACAAAATAAATTTATAGAAATAATAAACTGAAAACATATATAAAAGAAAAAGAAAATGGCACTAGGTATTGAGGTGAGTGCTATGGTCTCAATTGTAGACAACAGCGTGCGGCCTCTAAGACAACAATGCAACAGTAACCAGTGATCTCCAGTTATTGCCAATTAAATGTCTCCCATCAGCAACTGCAGTTGGCCCAACCTCCTCTCCTGTCGACAAAGCACCATATTCCTCCTGACAGACCTATTATTTCAATCCAATTATTCCTTCAGATCCTTACTTCTACTATTGATTAGGAAATCTGATTTGCATAAATATAAAGATCCCAATCAAGAGTAGTAATATTAGAAAAGTGAACAGAGGATTGTCCAAGGTCTTTACGTGATGATCAGGCATTCACATAAAGAAGATATTAAATACAGCAACTGATATATACATTTTTAAACCAGTATAGCTCACATGGCATCCACATTAGGATAAGTAATATGTATCAGTGATAGATCTGTACGATCTCTTGGTATCAGATTAAACACTAGTCACTTCTATTGATATTGAAGGGTGAAGGGTGAAGGGTATTGATTATCAAATTTAGACTGAAGATATTATACAACAAAATCACTCCTCGTCAGAGAACTCTTGCATAATATGGAGATACTCATTGATATATCTAATTAATTAAGAAAAAAAAAGTTCCTAATACATGTATTACCCCATATTCTTATGGGGCTGCTTAACTCTAATTTTTGCTTAAATTTAAGCAGCCAAAATGTTCCCATGCATAATTTTTATGGCAGGAAAAGGATAAAATAGAATCTTCTCCTATTTTAGTAGAGCAGCAACTGCTTAAGAAATGAAAATAAGAAGTGGAAAAAAAGAGGGGCTGGAAATTAGCAGCAACTGCTTATTGAGAAAACAACACATGGCTCCACAAATTGCTTTCCCTCCTTTTATTTGTCTCCTATATTTTCTCTAAATAATTTTTTATTAATGATTTTGTTTAAAAAGGGTTTTTAACATAGCTGCTCAAAAAAATAAGCAATGAAATTTCATAACCATGGGGCCATAAGCGTCACAATTTGCTACTGAAAAAAATGAGCAGCAGCTGCTAGCCAAAATAAGCTTTGCAGCTGCATGGGGACCTGCCCTTAGTAGGACATAAGGATTTGATCGAAACAAGAATCTTTAAGTTTTAAAAATATGGTATATTTCTAAGCAATTCCCAACAGGGGACATTTACATAATTCTAGGATATCCCTCACTATCTCCTTCAAACAACCATCTTTTCGATTAATCCCTTCATCCTTTACCTTTTTCGATGTATTACTGCAAATTATACTATGAACAGTGACTAAGCCCTTCATGGTGCAAGCCATGCTCCTCGCCAAAGCTTCGTGTTCCCAGTATAAACACTTTAATCTATACTTCATAGTTAACTCTAAACATCAAAACAAGTACTTATTTCAAATAAAAATCATTTTCAGTACAATTTATATACAAAGATATGTCCAAAATCATTATCACATTTGTGCCTAGATTACCTAATAGGATTTTAATTGTTCCAAGCCACATTTGTGCTCTGGAAAATAATGCAAAGTTTCACTGGTGTTGGTGTGTTTCATCTAACATGCCCTTCTTCAATCCTCTGTACTTGCACTTTCTTTCTAAACATCCTTCATTACCAACTTGACATTGATCGTTTATGCTTAAGAGATGCTTTTGGAACAGGTTATAGATACCAATCAAACTGAAAATCATGTGAAAAATGTGGAAGCATTGCCAAGGCAACTGATCTATTCACTAGCATGCCACGTACCCACCCTTCTCCCCCCAACTGTTCACATGTAATCTGACCCCCATTAATGAATACTGCTCTAAAGTGACAAATGTAATGTCAGATTACTCTTATCTCTTCCACATTCTCCACATTAGCCCTTCCCCACAGCACCATTCTCTGTCTTTGGCCAACACGGATCCTGTTGCTAGTGTCAGCCCAAATCATCCCTACTGTGGCAAGGTTCAGGCCAAATCATCGGTATTGTGCAATTTAGATTTATTTTGTTTTTGTGCCAACTGGTATAATTTATCCTTATAGTTATAATAGGAGTAAATCAATATAAAAGCATAACAATTAGAAATGATAAATTGGGCAATTATATATTGTTTTAGTAAACTAAATGTAAGGGTGCAAAATATTAAAAATGAAAGAGAAAAAAATTATTGTGATGACCTTAGTTAACATGCTGTTTTAAATCGGGCTTTTGTACAATGAAAGATCATCAGAACTCGTGTTATTTATATGCTCTGTTCCTTTCGTTTTAATCTCCCCAAACCTGAAAATCCAACTGCTGTTTCTTCATTCAGGTGTTTTTTTATGTTCTCTGCTGCTTGGGAGTCATTTGACAATCTATAAGCATTTATGGTAGAGCCTCATTGGAGTACAACTTTTAAAACAATTCACCTACTTTTGTTCTATGTCTATTTGCCCTTTCGCTGCTAAATCTGCTACCTTTTTCTTTTGTGATCTATGAATATGATTGAAGGATATTGTCATTTCATTGACCATTTCAAGGGTTTCTCAATTGCAGTGTCGACTTTTCAACCATTGCATCTATCCTCTGTTTAAAATCCCTTCCCAATGACAGACTAGAATTGGTTTAGAGGTTAATTAGCTTGAAGGTCTGGGTTCTTTCGATTACAAAAGTAAAATCATGTTCTTAATTTTGTATTTTGCTAGGTTAAATTTTGGATGAGGTTATTTGCCAGCCTCTATTGAGGTCTGGGGTAAGTTGTCCTAAACTCTTAATATGATAAATTTGGATCTGGACACCTGTATAAATTGAGTGATGAGGATTTGAACATGAGTGACGCTCTTCCAAGAGAGTCCCATTACCACTGCATCGGAGCCTTTTGAACAAAGTCGTGATCTTTATTGGCTGCACTGTTTTGTTATTTTAAGACTTCGCAAATTAATGCCTTAAAAGAGAAAAGTATGTACAGGTAAACGTTTTGGAGAATAGATATTCTTAGGTGGAATTCAGGGACCCCCTAGGATTTTGGGCTTCTTTGAAAAGAAGACATATTTCCCTTCGCTTGGGCTTCTTTGAAAAGAAGACATTGAAATAGTATGTTTGGAGTTTCTGAACATTGAATGATCTTCATTCTTACCCTATTATGCTTGCCACTACAGGTGTCATGCCCCCACCACGTTACCTTCTCCCACCGACCCTAAAAGAAAATAAAAATAAATTCTGATATGCACCAGTGATCAGAAAATTGTTTTATTTATAAGACATCACAATTTTCTGATACTAGGCCAGACAACCGCACAAGGGAGTTAACAATACTCGTTCCTTTTATTTGGCAATCTTTTAGACTTGAAAAATCGTTGAACAAGGCAATTACCAACTGCCAAAAGAGTTCAGCCGTTAACAGACTTGTTTGAATTCCTTGCAGCATTCCTATCAGCTATTGTCACTTAGAGTACTTTTGATGTCCTATTGACCTACTTTGGCAATTTGTGACTTCAAATAATTTATTTCTATTTTTCTATTATGCACCATCCATCTTTCATAAACTCAACAAATGTTCTGCCTTATGAGCTGGATGAATGAACCATTGATGCAAATCAGGAATTGTTGTCCAGCGATAGAACTTAAACCCAGAACAAGAACAGAGAAAGAATACATGGTCAACAAAATTGGTGTACACTCAACAGTACTGTAATGGGCCAGATAAATTCCACTTGAAGTGGTACAAGAACTGGGGATTAGAATTTTTATTCTATTTAAAATGTATGGTGCAGAGTTCTCCTAGATATCACATTCGGTTTTATTTGGAACATGAACATAATGCTGTTATCAAAGCTGCAAACTTCAGATATTGGAATTTTATTTGAAAACTTAGGTACAGCGCTTTGCCAAATATAACAGCAGATTCTTTTTACAAGTACAATACTGTTGTCAGATCTCATCACCCAGTCTTCTTTGAAAATTTAGAAACGTACTTTTACATTTCTGCTTCAGATTATGATTATTCCAAACAATGTCAATGACATGTTTTGTCATTTGCTTCTCAGCAAAGTACTGGCTTTGGAGCCACTCATTTTGATAGGGCTAGGTGAAAAAAGAGTTTGTTCTACTCTGCATTTGGCAGGGACTCTTACTGTATCACAGTTGTTTATTTTTTTTAATTCAATTTCTTTATTTTCATCTAGTTGGTAAAAAGAGTTCAGAAAATGATCTTAAAGTTTGAGCTAGAGTAGTACTGGGATGGGTGACCTCTCAAGAAATCCTAGTGTTTTACCTCTGTGAACATCACCTAGATATAATGAGTGCAAAGTGTTCCATTCATTCTCGTGAAAACTAAATTCTTAGGAACCACTACTCATGAAACTTGGGTCAATGAATTTTGACTCAAAAACTACTAAATTGAATCCTGATAGCATTATCACAATTTCTCCTACTTATCAAATGATGAGCTTAAGGAGCTTTCTAATGAATGGTTGATGAGGTACAACACTTGTTGAAGGTTTTGCAAATGGGATTCCAAGCAAAGTGGGCTTAACTAGGGAGGAAACTTTGTAATGAAGTGCACTTGACCTGGAGTAGTCTTGGGATGGGAGTGAGTATTGTCCAGATGCAACGCGCATTCATTTTCATGAGAGATAGATTCTTGTGAACCACTACTCATGAAACTTGGGTCAATGAGTTTTTTAATCGCCTAGATGCAATGAGCTCTAATTGTTCCCTTCATTTTTATGAGCTCTAATTGTTGTGAACCACTACTAATAAAACTGCTCATGAAACTTGGGTCAATAAGTTTGACAAAAAAACTACACAATTGAATCCTGATATTGCTATCTTGTGAAATCTTCACAATTTGTGAAAAACATTTCCTACTTATCCATAGAAAAGAGACAAATCTTTTCTAGAATATTATCACTACTCAATAGCCCTTTTTCATCCGTTACTATTTGTTTGATTGAACAAACGATGTTTTCGTAATAGCTTAAAACTTATATTAAAAGACATATTAGAAGTTAAAATTTTTGGGTAAAACCGAACTCTCGAAACAAAAAGCTTTTGAAATTTTACCAACGGTTAAACTATTGAAGTGTTAACTTACAGTTGGAATCAAAATATTTTGATGAAAAACAAAATAAGCAATATCTTTTTATGCAGACTATACTGTTCGCAATTTCGTTTCAAACATTTGTGAAACAAAACGTATTTTATTGATAATAGACACATTACCAGACGAGCAGATTGAGTAAAATATCATATACATACATTTACATTTTAGGTGAGCAATACGAGTAAATCTGCATTTCATCTCCAGTAGAAGGATTGGCAAGAGGGCCTATAGCAGAGTATGGCAAAATTTCGGTTACACTAACATATAAAGCATCTGCTGGACATATACGAGTGCTAACTGCTATGTAGCACAACATTCGGTATCGCTGATTACAAGTCGGATATATTAACCCCAAAAAACAAAAAGGCTCTACCTGGTTTTTGAGAAGTGCAGCTCCTACTCCTCCCCAACACAGCTGTTAGTCTTCCTGAAGAGGAAGAGAACAAGCCCCGGTGTGAAGACGCCTGTTGCAACGGAGTTCAATACAGCTTTTAGAAGCCCTTCTTCGTGATTTCCCATATATCCTCTGCATACTTCCAATGCCTTCTGCAAAAGAACACTGTCTGTTTCAGCTTCGTTCTTGGCATAACCGGAATATTTTGCAAACCCCTCAAGGCACATATAATTCCCTGGAATAACCTCTTGGATGGCATAGAATACTTCCCTGTAAGAAGGCAAAGTTGTCCTGGCATTAGGATGAATGCGATGTAACCCAAATATATTGTAATAGAGATGGAACAAAGATGCTCTTATCATGCTCTTTTCTTCAGTTGTCAGGACACCTATGATGTTTTCCACTCGCATAGCAATTTTCCATATCTCTTGATCAGACAGCACGGTGGCATCCATGGAGTCGACAAGCTCAGCAATTTCCCGCAACGGCGAGCCTAGGGATTTTTCTAACATACACCGCTTACAACCACACTTAAATCCCATGAATGCCGATTCACGTCTGAACAATGGCAAAAGGGTGTCGATGTAAGGGATTGTTATTTCTTCTCCAGCTGCAATTTGTCTTGCCGCTATAATAAACATGGCTTCTCCCACAACAATACAATTGGCGTTGGGATAACAGGAATGATTAATGAAAGAGGTAAGTACCCACAAACCATATTGCTCATTTTGTCTATTTATCTCCCTATTTATTTCAATAGGATGTATGTGACACCCCGCATTGAGATTAATCTTCGCAAGTTTATGCTGGTCTAGCTCCCAACCTTGATTGCAAACATCGTAGTTATTCCAGCTGGCATTATTGATCCGAAACAGATCAATCGGTGGAACCCTAATTTCATCTGAATCAACGAGATACTCTAGCTGCTGCATAATCCTGGGAGATGACGCTGCACAGGATAGGACTTTAGCATCTAGATCCCGTTTAACACAACCCTGCTTTTTCCTCGCTTCTATCATAAATTGTAGGGCTATTTCAGGGCTTCCATTCAATTTTGTTATCTTGGTGCAGCAGGATGCAATGGCGTTCTCCACCAGCAGAAAATCTCCAATATCTACACTGTCAGTAGTAAACAATACTCTGCCCCGGCCTACTGTTTTTTTAATCAGCACTGGGCCAATATAATTGCTTAATTCTGGTGAACTACAACCGTTTATGAAATAGGCAAAGAGATCAAACTTTCCTTGTTGGTTCTGACGGCTGAGTTCCATAGATTTTTCATAGTGTACCTGGATGTCTTTAGCAGTTGGGGACTGCTCCAGAGCTCTACCAAAGCATTGGCAGGCTAACTTATACTCTCTGAGATAATGAAAAGCACGGCCTTTGCGAAACAATGATTTAAAATTGTGATGATCAAGGGCTAACGCCTTGTCACAGTCTTGTACAGCATCCCCTTACTTCTTCAACCTCAACTTTGCCTCTGCCCTATTAGAATATGAATACAGAAGAGCCTCCTTCACTTTCTCCCGGATGTTTGAAGCAGAGGACACTTGAGGCTCAAATTTGCGGCAAGACAGAGCCATGTCTATGCATGTGGAGTAAAATTCAATGGCCTTGTTCCAATCCTCATCCCGGAAGCACTTGTTGCCCTTATTGCGCAATTCAAGCAAATCCTTACCCTGAGAAGTTTCTAAATTTCCGGGGGAGGAAGCCAAAATCTCGACGTATTGAGGATTATTCATTTTGTATGCTTCTAACAGAGCTTCTTTGTCGAACTCTTGTGAAGCCTGCAACTCCTTGAGCTTTTCAATCAAGAATTCTGAACTGTTCGCCATAACCTTCCATGATTTTTCCGTTTTTCCCGTGTCTTCAGCAATACGCCTTCTCTGCTATAAATGTGGTTTAAATGTTTTAAAAACACTACATTATTTTTTCTGCCACGTTATCCCACCGCCTCTTCGTGCCCCTTCATTTTGGGGAAACGTCTCCGCAAACTATAACGCATGTGTTACCAACGGGACACTTGTATTTTTTACATAATTGCTCTTATTTTTCGGATTATCAATTTTGACACCTGTAATCTGTAGTGATAGTATTGCTGTATAAGCTGTACAAGCTGTACGTATTAATGAAAGATATCAGATTTCCAAAATCTATATGAATGTCTACTAGAGCTTCTACATTTGATTGTACATGATCTATCAATGCAAGAGAGCACAAGAAGAGAAACATTCCATTTCAGTATACAACTAGCAATGGCATCTTAGTGTGCAATAGGTATGCCATAGAGTTATGGAATATATGTAGGGAATTTATATCTGCCATTATGAACAACATAATAATGGGGAGTAGTTAGGCAAATAAAAAACAATGACATTACACTTTGTGAGTACTTATAATTCATTTAAGTTGTATGTTTTAAGGTGACTATTAATTATCTATGAGGAAAATAATGACCTATGAGAACATCAACTAGACTTAATGTGTAAACTATTTTTTTTAAGGGAAATCATAACCTATTTCATGCAATATTAAAAAAAAATTCACAAATCATAAATAGGGAAATTTAATTCAACAAGTCAACAACCATGTAATTACTAGCAATCGCACCTAAGTGTGCAATGGGTACGTCGCAAAGGTGTGGAACATCAGTTACGAAAACTTTTGTTTCTTTTTTAATACATTAATGAAATACATGAGGTCAAATAATAGACTACAAAATACATTATTGAACTCTCTCTCTCTCTCTCTCTCTCTCTCTCTCTCTCCCTCAATCCTCTATTTTTTATATATGTCTCCCTCTCATTTTCCCTCTTCATGGACATCTTGGTATATATGGTACGTATAATGATGTCTACAGTAGTAATAGACTAATAGTTTTTCTATGCCAAATTACTTTTCTTTACAACTAATGCTTAGATCCATTCAAATGGATATAACTCTTCCTGCTATTATAAATGATTATATTTTAATCAATATGTTAAATCTATTGGCTTTGATTTGTCTTGATTGTTTGTAGATAATGCATGAACTAACCCTATAAGTAGGAAATTGGTGAGAATTGCTTATGATAAAATTTTAAAAATAATAATTCATACACCTTAATGTGACCTTTATTAAATACATTGTAATTTCTTCACCTATATAGACATCCAACTAATGTGCTTCTACCTCATTAAGTACAATCACCTTTTATGATCTATGATAGCTTTTTTTAGTGTCATTGTTTATTCTTATTTCACTCACTCACTATTATAGAAATATAATAATAAATAAAAGAAGTATAATCATAATATTCCTTTACAAATAAATCTGTAATATAAAATATAACATCTAATAATAATTTTAAATATATGTTGAATTATGTTTTAAATTTTTATATTTAATTCGTCTTACTTTGTATAGATTAATCTCAAATAATGTATGCATTAACATATACTCAACCACAATTATTCATTCGAATCATGTCACTAAAAAGTAGTTTAAAAATTAGGTTGTAGTTTGTGACTACATGATTATTTTTTTAGCATCAACATTTCAAATCATATTCTCTTAAGGTTATGTATCCTTTTTTAATCAATTGTTTTAAGTTATGAACATAAATGAATGTTATATTAAATAATATAATATACTACTCTATATATTATGTAAAATAGTATAATAAGTATCATTAAATATCATATAATATTATTTGTATACTTATAATATAATAAATAATATATATTATATTATTTCAACATCGTATAATATAATATATAATAAATATAAAAATAATACAATATAATATACGTAATATATTATGATAATATAAAAAGAAATGTTAATTTATAATATGTAATTTATCATCTACAATTTGAATTGACCTAGTAGTGAAGAACTTGTACTCTTGTATGTACTCTTTCTTTTTATATTAATTTTTATATATCAAGAATACAAAAACACTAAAATAAAAATTTGATTTTAAAATATATAATAAACTATTTATAATTTACATTTATTATCTATACATGTTATAAATATTTATATAAGTAAAATTAAAAAAACTATCTAGAATGGGGTCCTATTTGTACTCCTACTAACTTAAGTGTTGTCAGCAAATTCTGTTTGTGCCAAGGTAAGGTCCCATTGTTGGGGTTTGTTTCCCGACAAACACCTTAACAAATTTCCCAAACTTCTATTCAAACAACTTATGTCTACCCATCAATCTGGGGTGGATAGGCTGAACGAAATCCTAACTTTGTGGCCATCTTTTTCTACAATGTGGACCACAAATAGCCAACAAACTTGGTATTCCCATTTGCCAATTTGGGACTATGCCTTAGGCAACCCGTGCAGCCTAAACATCTCCTTGTAAAATAATGTAGCTATGTAGGATGCATCACTAGTCTTCCGGTATGTTATAAAATGATCCATCTTAAAAAGGCTTATAAACGGCTCTTTGAAATGCTACAATGGACTTGATTAATAAATAAACAACTCTATGTGATGCTAGAATGGGCTTGTTTAATATGCGACACTATGAGATGTTAGAATAGGCTAGATTTAACCTTATATAGCTCTACCAAATAAAACATTCCATCATGCAATGCCCAACACTAGGGTCAAGTATGCAAAGACCATGAAATTGGACTCCGTAAAGAATCTAGGAAAATATATGATCCAAACCAATAGAAGAACCAAATACATAACAAAACATCTTTGATCTAAATTCCAGGAAAAAAGTAAAATAACAAATCAATCGACAAAGAGATAGACTTCATAACAAAACATCTTTTTCCTAAATTCCAAAAAAAATATGATCAAAAATCTATAGATGAGGACCCAAACTTTGTAGCAAAACAAGTTTATCCTGAATTCCAGGAAAAAATATGATCAGAAAACAAGAGAAGAAGAGCCAAACTTCATAACAAAAAGCTTATGTCCTGAATTCCAATGCCTTTCAATGATTGACGCAGCTGTAAGATTTGTGGCCCCATAGACCTCTAATTAAAATCATTAAATTTGTTTCGACTAATCAGACAATGAAATGCAGTATAACATTCTAATGTCGTATTAACTATTAACCTACTAATTGATTTTTTTATAAACTTTTAATGAAATTCAATGAATAATAGTTAGAACAAGACAATAACTAATACATTATTATATGAATAGAACTTCTTTCAAATAAAAATATCTAAATTCATATTAAAAAAATATTAAGAAGTAATTTCCACCCCTTCTCTTTAAAAGATCACAATCACAAACCCTATTTCAACAAAATTCAATCCTATCTTAAAGTTTTACCTTTAAATTGTCAATATTTTAACCACATATTAGCAAATTTATCACATACTTTTGAAGAATATGGGGTCCCTTTAGGCCCTCGAGAATTGCCAATATGTGGGCTTACATATTTTGGTGATGCTCACATTGGCCAATCTGATCTCCAACTCCAATCACAACTTCTCCAACGTTCTTGGCTTAAAAGGGCAAGTGAAGATTGGTCATTTCCCTTGTGGTGTTTGCCTTGCCTTCTACCACCATATTTCCCTTTGCTTTGCTACTGAAAGTTTCAACTCACGGGATTATTAGAATTCACCATGTATTGACAATATGTGCCAAAAGAAATAAAAAAGTGGCCAACTAACATTTATATTATGGCCTAAGCGTGAACGACATCTCCATTGCATTTTTGTTTTTAATTAAAAATGTCCTCCACAATTAAATTCAAACTATATCAAAACTATCAATAAAGGTTGTGGAACTTTACTTAGTTTTCTACTAGTTTTCGAACAAGTTGCTCCAGTTTTCCTTATGTGTGACCTGTGACTGTCAGTGGACAATATATGAATGCGTCAGATCTTTTCAATGGTCGTCATTTGTCTTAACAAGATTGTTGACCGTTTGATGAAAAAATCTGCTTCAACTCTTACATAGGGAAACGCCTATAGTGTAATAAACAGGTCTTGATGTTGGTCTCAAGTGAATTTAAAAGTGATCTTGTCATCAACATAGTAAATTTTAAATGATCCAAAATATTACATAATTGTAGAATATTTAAAGCAAAAGTAAGAAAAGGGTTTTAATTCCCAAACCTGAGAAGCAAACATTACAAGAGATCTATAATAGACATAGGTTGTCTAGAGAGGAGTGTCACATCGACTCAGTAGATCCATAATGACTGGGTCTATATGTTTCCCTTTATCTGTGCACACGCTCACCATGATGGGATTGTCCAGTTGTTTATGATGCTCTAGATGCATTTTCTTGTGAAGTGGTGATCTCCACAAATCATTGTTTATAAAATAGAAACTCAAATGCCCATTACACTTTTATAGGCCCTTAGAAAAGGTAACAATATATTTATAGTAACATGTATGTATTTGTCTATCTTTGAGCTAATTCATTAACCCAATACCTAGAGAGATTTTCTTTTCGTGTTTTCAATACTCAAAATGTTCTTATTCTAAGTTAGTTCAGAGTATATACAAATATTGTGTATGTTTGGGTAAGGGATATTTGTGTTTTTAGGGTTTTTAAGGTTGAAGGGTTTTAAATGGTTTAACGACATCAAGGAGTATTGGAAAGAATCAATGAGAATACACCCATCTCCTCTTAGGTTTAGGGTTTTGTAACATTGTTTATCGCTGATGCATTTTTTTGTTCTTGATTGGTCTCATAGTGGATGAACTATGGTTGAAATGGTGCTTTTGAAAACTCTTTTGATTTTGTTCGATTGTAAATTGATAGTTGTGAGAACAATGCTCTTTGTGGTAGGTGCATGTCCATTTTCTATTCCAAATTTTGATCTTGTAGTTATTTTTATTCTTTCATAGATGTATATAAAATTCTATCTTTACACAAAAATATGATACTAACACATTGATCACTATATTAAATGCAAAATAACTTCAATAGTTCCATAGCATCTAAAAGGAAGGAATCTGATTGATAGATGTTATACAAGTATCCTTGGGTTTCTAAAATGATGAAATTTAATAGAACTATTAATGCAACTTTCTTTTGAAACAAAAATGGGGTAAAGACATCTGGTTAATATGTATACCAATATACATATTCTCTGCATTTGATGTTTGTAAAACATTTATTGTAACCTCCACGGTTTTGAACCCTGCACACATCCACGATTTCCAATTTATATTAATTTTTCAGAGATATAAAAAAAAAACCCTTATTTTCATGAATAATATGGCCTGAACAAAGACTTACAGCTGCACAATAGTGAACAACTTTGACTGTGTCGAGGTCCACGTTCTCTGGATGACGCCATAGCATTGCCAGCACCAGATTGTACACCAAAGGAATGGGTTTGTACTGCTTTTGAAAATACATGTTCAAGAAATCCTGCAAACAAACAGGGGTTACTGAGGTTAATATCAGGATGTGGAAAGTTAGTACTGTTTTCAAAGATATAACAATGCAAATGTGAAATACTTGCTCTGCAAAGGGTTTTGGAGTGGTAGACATGAGAGTTTCCATCATGAAAGGTTAATTTACTGGTTTCAAACACAAACATCCCGGCATTGAAGTACAGAGAAGGGCGCTCATCTTCCAACGCAGCAGGCCACGTCACCTTGTTGGGGGCACTGCTGGTAGTACCCAATCTTATATTGGGTGGTGTGACTCCACGTCTTCTCACAGAAGCAGTCCATGACAGCATAGAAATACCCATCTTCATGTCGAATAGATTATCAATGTTGTCAAATACTTGAATGTCGGCATCCAAATACACCATTTTGCCTAACTCCTCAAACTGCACACCCCAAGTCAAGATTTAGAAAACCCAAAATCTCAAATTTGGATTCTCCTGAATCGTAATCAGGGAAAAAAGCCCCAAAAAATAGAAAAATTGTTTACCTCCCAGATGCGCAATTTGGAGTAATTGAGAACATAATAGGCCATGGCAAACTAGACTTGATTCTCAGGCGGATTGATGGGCTCGATCTCTTGAACAATACAACCCTGATTACGCAAATGTAACCTGTGTTCTTGTGGGACATCTGGTAAGACCGCCACGACCAGAGGATACAAACTCTTAGCTTTTCTGAGCCCCTTTGACAACAACGCCTTTAACGTAATCTCCTGATCCCGCAAGGAAAGTCACATAGGCTCTCTTGGAATAACCACCGCCAAGTGCTACCATCTTTCCGCTGAAAATCTCCGCAGGACAAGTGCAGAATGACAAATGGATATGCTTATCCATGTGCCCCAACCGAAGAAGCGCAGAAGCCTATCAACATGATTTGTTGTAAAAATAATAATCTATTGCAATACGGACGTGTGAGATTGGCCCGATGGTCGTCTATGTCCATCAACGAGTAAAAAGAAAAGATCTTAAAAGCATAGATTCAATTTCGTTTACTGGTCTTTCAACTGTACAAGACAAAGAAGGATATTGGCATTGACCACTCCATCTTTAGATATTTGCGATCACCTAAAATACTCCGTGAAAATGACGAACAGCCAGGATCATTTTGATGATAGTCATTTGTGTCTGTAGTAGTTTCAACCGTAGGATGGTTTATTTTTCCAAAGCCCTTTCAAAGGGAAATGCCTACGGCATAAACATTCCCTTTCGACTGCGGTTTATTTTTTCAATAGACAAGTTGTTGATTTGGGAGACTTCTGAAGGCTGTTGCGTCATTTTGGAGCTTTGTGCACTAGTGGGCGCAATTGATAAGGAGGAGATGTTTGGAAAAATATTATTTGTGTTTTAATTTCCGTATTTGAAGGCTGCATAAGTTAAGGTATATTTGTGGAAAATTAATCCCAAGCACTTTGCAAGATATTTCTGTCAATCCCGCAGCATTAAAGAAGAACAGTGAAGACAAATGTTGCTAAAGATTTGATTGCATTTTGTCTTAAATGCCTCTACTTTTCCATAGTTCTGCAGATTTCACAGGGACTGTGGGTAGTTAAAAATATATTATTTTATTTCTTACCTCTAGAGTCTACACCATGTGTGCTTGGCATTCTATCCTGGAATATGCGATGTCACACTTTATAGGAGTAAAATATAATTTATCTCATCTTTAATTTAGGTTGACATATATTGAACTAGGTGCTTTTTTAAATCTCGTCACATCTTTGAAATTTTTTATTGAAATAAAAGAACACAATTAGAGAGACGCAATAACGAACTCTTGAAATATATCATATTGGTCTAAATAGTAGCTTTCAGCATTGGAAAATACATAATTTTATATCTATATTCTAACCTTGTATTCTTATGTTCTTATGTTTCCATGTAATTTTTCAATCTTGGGAAATGAAAAAATTAGAATCTTTTCCTATTTTATTAGGGGAAAGATTTAGTAGTGGCTATAACTAATTTTGAGTGTTCAATTAAACAATGTCTAAATTTTTTGATTTTTTTTGTTGTTGTTTTCGTATGTGACTTAACTGCTTAAGGCTAAGGTTTCAGTTTCCCACAAATAACAATCCATTCTATAGAAGGCATTATGTGTGTATAGGTCAAAAAGTGACCAAAAGAAGTTTCGATTGGTAATAGACACTAATAACCCCAATAGTGGTTCATTTTATATGTATTAATAAATTGAAAAAAACCCAATTTCAAAATTATAAAGTATCGATTTGCAAGTGTTTAAGTGTATGGGCCCATTCACATGTTTCACATTTGTGTTAGGAATGGGGGGCCACTTAATCCCTCCTGACCCCTTCTCAACTCACCATGGACCATGTAAGAGTTATGTTTTAGACACATGTCCAACATTCTCTAACCCTAAAATGAAATGGTTTCCCTCTTTTATGCAATGTTTTCCTTCTTCTCCCGTCATTTGCAATTGGCTACGCTCTGCAACTGTGAACCATAAACTATCTGCAACCGTTTGGGCTCTACTCTGCAACCTCCAAGTAATCTTGTGTCCATCAAGCATGCTTCCTTTCTTATATGTACAGTGATGGAATTAAACAATAATTGTCTGCATGTCTTCCATTTCCTTAAATGTTTATTATTTTGCAAATGTCATTGAGGGTTTCAGTTTGTTGTTAAATGATTATCCGTATGCATAAAGGGTTACAATAAAATGATGGATATTGCTTCCACGCTCATGCATTTTCATTTATTTTGTCATCATTTGTTCACATGTGTTCCATTTCCTTTAAATATTTATTATTTTGCAAATGCCATCAAAGATTTTGGTTTGTTGTTAAATGATTATTCGTATGCATAAAGGGTTACGATAAAATGATGGATTTTGCTTTGGCATTCATGTATTTTGGTATCTTTTGTCATCATTCATTGAAATGTGTTATATTTCGTTAAAGTGTTTACTATTTTACAAATGTTGTTGAGAGTTTTAATTTATTATTAAATGATTATCCATATGCATAAAGGTTTATAACAAAATGATGGATTTTGCTTCTGTGTTCATGCATTTCGGTATCTTTTGTCATCATTTGTTCAAAATGTGTTCTATTTTCTTAAAATGTTTATTATTATGCAAATGTCTTCTAGGGTTTCAATTTGTTGTTAAATGATTATAGGTATGCAAAAAGGGTTACAATAAAATGATGAATTCTGGTTCTGGTTCATGCATTTTGGTTTCTTCTATCATTATTTTTTCAAATGCTTTCCATTTCATTAAAAATCTCATAGATGACCCCGTTGTGTAGATGCAAGGATCTTAATACATAAACTGCAACCTCATTCATTTTATTACCATTTTAATTAGAGTTACATAATCAATAAATATTTTTTAATCATATCACAATTACCTCCTCCATCACCTACTTCTGTTATATCCTATGCATCTTGCTTTTTTATGTCATCATTTTTTTTGAATATTTCTTATATTTCATTAAAATATTTATTAATAATATGTATACATATACATAATTATGTATACATATACACAATTCTCGAACCCTAAAATGGAATGTTTTCCCTCCTCTATGCAATGGTTTCCCTCTTCTCCTACCATTTTTCTTCAACTTAGCTCTACAACCATTTGGGCTCTGCTCTACAACCTCCATGAAATGTTGTCCATTCAGTATGCTTCCTTTCTTGTATGTTCAGTGATGGAATTAAACAATGATTGTCTCAATGCATTCCATTTCCTTTACATGTTTATTATTTTGGCATATGTATAATTAGGCATATGTATTCATTATTATTCATAAATATGTCTATGTATGCATATACATGTATATTTTCAAATAATAAAATACATGAAAATCACTATTTTATTTTGTTGCTAAATGATTACCCTTAAATTATTAACTGTGGGATTTGAGCAATACAAATCCACAAAACCCAAAGATCACCTGCATACAAAAACCTGTTACAAGGAAGTAGAGACAAGAAAAGGGCAAGGGTTTGACTCAAAAAATGAAGAAGAAAATATCCTCAAAATAATGAATGAATTAAATGTACAATGGATCATCCTTATAAAGGAGATCGAAAGCCTTGAAAGGTAAACCCTAGTGCATGTAATAATTAGTTTAACTATTACATGACTAGTGCATGCAAGTTTATATTTAAAACAACTAGTGGATGCATTAGTCATGTAATAGTTAAACTAATTATTACATGCACTAGGGTTTGCCTTTCAAGGCTTTTGATCTCCTTTATAAGGATGATCCATTGTACATTTAATTCATTCATTATTTTGAGGATATTTTCTTCTTCATTTTTTGAGTCAAACCCTTGCTCTCTTCTTGTCTCTACTTCCTTGTAACAAGTTTTTGTATGCAGGTGATCTTCAGGTTTTGTGGATTTGTATTGCTCAAATCCTACATAGTATTAGAGCTTAGGTACTAGAAAGGAGAAATGCAAGTTTTTTTTTTGTTTTTTTTTGCAAGATCTAAATATCAGACCAATTGCAAAGAATGGAGTTTTCAGCCTCTACTCTTCTCACGCCATTCAACTATTTTGAATGCACACCACAGATTCTTCTTTGGCCCACAAGTAGAGGCTTGTATCAATCGGTTATGGCAATAGAGGCTAAGTTGGATTTTCCATCAGAGATAGGTCAAGGTCATGCTCTCTTCGCATGGGCCTTGCCTTCTTTTCCTATTTAGTGACACCATGTCATTGGACCTGTCATGCCTCTCTTTTCAACATTATGGAGGGGTTTTCTACTGTTCATGTTGATGATTCTTTGCTTCCATAGTTGATCAGTTGTATAGACAATTGACACCTATATTTTCAACCAGCACTTTATTCTTGCATAGTTGATTAGTGTCGATAGAGTCACTCATATAGATTTATGTGTCATCTGCATCTTGGAATGATAGATGTTTTATCTTTTTTTCCCATCTATTCATTGTTTGGGAGCACATATGTAGATTATTGTCTTCTGTATCTTCTTTTTGGTTTTAGAGGAATCTCTTCATTCAGCACTATGGTAGCTATCATTTGACAGATGTCTATATTTTTCTTGTCACAAAGGATTTTCAGCTGCATCTTTCATTTCTTTAGTTTTTATTCTCCATAGTTGGAATCAAGGGGGGGTGTTGGTGTTAGTTAATTCCAATTGCCACTCCAAATCAATTCTATATGGTGATTTACAAGTCAACTTTAGTTATCCTTTATCTAATCCATGGTTCATGGTTGACAGTCTGTTTGACTTTAGCCTTGATATGTGTAATTGAGGATCTTCCTTTCTCATGCATTAGTTTGTGCCCAAACGAAGGCTATTAATTGATGATAACTGAAACTCTTCATCATAATTTTCTCTTGCAAATGGTAGTTTAGTTCTATATAAATCATGCACTATGTGCATATTGTAATCATTTTTTATTATTAAATCATGAAATGAGAGATAGAATTTCATTGTTGATTTGCTCTATTTTTCTATTTTTGCAAACTATCATTTTTCTTATTTCCTAGCTAGATCTATGCTGAAAACTCTACATTAACAATTATATTAAAATGTTGTAGCCATGTTTGCACAATTATATACGTATGATTTTATGTTTACATCATTCTATTCACATACATATTTATTGTTTTTAAATCGTTACTTTTTTTAGGTGTTCTTAATGGATCAAACATTTGGTATTCAATGTTTTCCTCTCGACAAGTCATTGGAAGACTAGAGCTCCAGATTATTTAATGTGCATGATGATTATCTTTAAAAAGATATTATGCATCTTGTGCAACACAATGTTGGAGCCTCACATCTATACGATGGGGTCATCTATGAGATACTCTTTTATGCTCTCATTCAAGTTACAAGTAGACTTGAATAGGTGTTGGAGGTGGGTAAGTATGTAATAGTATCCCACAACTAGGTAAAAGTTGCCAAAGGGATTTGAAATATCAATCCACACATTATCTCTGGTAGACTTGGCAGATTTTTTGATCTCACTAGAGAGGGTTGTTAAGACCTTATGGTGTATGGGTGGGAGCTCTTCACCTAGTCATTTGTTATTGATGGCTACACTTTTGTTGCAATCTTCAATGCTAATTATAAATATTTTTCCACACATGAGCAAAAATTTGTTATCCTAGACTACTTTTATGGAGTTGCCCTTTTTGTCAGAAAACTAAGCCATCTTTAGAATTCCTTAAAAGGAGATGTTCATCTCTAGACTTATTGCATCTTTGTTTTTGGTAATATCCCCTCATATGCAGGATGGTCTTCTTGAATGCAAAATGATCTTCTATATTGTAATTGTATAAACATGGCTACAACATTTTAAATTTACCCTAAATACATATTTATATACTTTTTCAGTCAATACAACCTTAAAGGAATTTTGTAAGAATTTGCCTAATGCAAAGAATGAAAATTTCGAGATCTAGAAGCTCAATTGATAGAACAAGAGAGACAAATATGATATGATCAAATGAATAACTCAATAATGATCAAATGATAATGGATAATAGATTGATTACATACAATGTAAGAGTGCCTGAATATATAGGCAATGCGATAAGACTACATGATAAGGAGATGATAAGATATCAAAATCACTAGGTGGAATCACGCGTCCACCAAAGGTAGATCATCCTCCATTGTACATCAAAGTATGTACACCAATGAGAGGATGATAATGTGATAAGAGCACTAAAGTGAAATTTCTCCTAGAACCATGTGCTAAAATGAAATGTAAACTCCTAGGTATCTCAATGATAACTAATATACAAATGTATTATCATAAGTAAACTTAAGTAAAGTATAATTGGTAAATAATTAATTGCACCAACACCTCGCCCCCTTAAGTGTAACTTAGGGGAATGCACTTAAGCTCACAAGGCTAAATGACAATGCATGATGGGTCCCAACTACTAGGTCATGTTAGGTTCCCATGTACACAATCTGCAAGTGCAAAAGATGTGCAATGCAATCTCTCATAACGCGGAGAAAGAGGGAAACCCACATGGGAAAAACCCTTCCCCAAAAAGAGAGATGATTAAACTAATAGAATATGAGAGAGAAGACCTCATGTGAGGAAAATATCCTCCCCATAAGAGAGAAGAAGTGGAAGAGCGACCAAGTAGCCCCCCCTCAATGTATAATGAACACCAGTGGTAGATGCTCCATGCTCGATGTAAAAACTTCTCCAGGAGTATAGAACAACATTCCTCCCCTTAGGAAGTAACAAGACCAAAGGTGTATGTATGAAGCCCCCTCCCCAATCTGTAGGAAGAAACCTCAAAATGTATAGAATCTGGGTATGTGCAAGATCATGAGGGGCCAAAAAGTGGCGATGTGAAAAATATTCACTTTTCACTCGTCCAAAAGTGCATGAAAATGCTTGTTGAATTTTTAGTAGGCCTGGGTGTTAGTACACCTGGGAAAACTTGACACCAAAGCACAGGCCTAATCGGGTACCCGATAACTGTGGCATAAATCTGAAACCCACGAGCCCTTTTCTTCATTTCTTTCCGCATTTTTTCTTGCTAAAATGGCTTGGTTATATCATATACCCAATATATTTTCAGGTATCTGATTTTGGCAACAACAAATTCAACTCCCCAGCATATTTGGCATATTCGGTAAGTAATTATTTGTATGTTTTTATTATTTTATTTGATTTTCATGCTAAATTTAGCTTTTTTTGTTGAAATAGGGTTTTGTATTTATATTTGTAATAATATATGAAATCATATTGAAATTTAGATTTGTTTTTTATTTAATCAGGCATGGCTGACAAAAATGAAGAAAATAACCCTCCTGCACCAAATAACGATCCCAAAAATAATCCCCCGTATCTAAACCCTAAATCTTTACAAGATTTGATACAAGAAAATTTGAACACAATACAAGGTTTCCAAAACATGTATCAAAATATACCTACATTAGGTCCCATGCTTGCCACACTAAATACAATTGTTGAAAATATTGACACACTCACGCAACAACATAATGTTGCTCTTCATTGGCGTGATGATATGCATGCCCAATTTGATGACTGGCTTGACCATGATGGGATTGCGGCCCTTAATATAAGTAAGGAAGATATAGCCGCCCTTTTTGTCGATCCTAAAACTGGAATACAAGTTGACCCCAAAAAGCCACTTTTGGGATTGCTGGTGGATGGTTTTTGATAAACCACCCCATAGCAATTTGGAGGTCCCATTTTATTTCATAAAAAAATTGTATGCTGAGTTTGTGCTTGGTCAGCATGTTAATTATTGGAGTATGAGGCCCAACATGGGCGTAGGTAGAGGAGCTCCTCAGACTAGGCCATCTACCCAGTGCAAAAAGGCCACTACCTTTGTCCCCCCCACTGATGTCACACCCCCTCCTCCAGTGTAGCATCTTGATATCATTACAGAGGCTGCCTCATAGACTATTAGGGCCATTCATTTACTGAGTGATCAGTTGATCATGCAGACTAGGTCAATGTTGCCTCCTGGTGTGGATGATGCTGGCGCATCGACATCTCATCGGAGTTCACATGTATGCGAGCCCCATATTTGCATTATATGTAGGAATATGTGCCTGGGACCGCTTACTGATGCTGATATATATCAGTTACATGTTATTGATGAGGAGGATATAGGAGACGCAGCTGCAGAGGCTGCAACACCTCATGGAGCATCTACATCTCATGAGAGTGTTCAGGAGGTGTACACAGAGCCATTGAGTCTTGTTGATACGGTAAGAGTAAATATTATAAATAAATTTGTCACATGACTTATTTAATTTTAAAATAATTTATTTATTTAGATTAGTTTTAATGATTGCATGCACTTATGTATATATATTTTTTCCATTTATGTTCAGTTGATGACATAGGAGGAGGTGAGATAGGTGGATGAGTCCACACGTTCGGCCATTTTATTTGGCCTTCATGACTATACGGTATATTATAAATTATGTACCCATTAGTGTTTTTTTATATCATTTGGTGTACATGCTTAAATCTCTATCAATTAGAGCAATAAAATTCATACGTTTACTAATATATTGTCATCTTATTGTGTTCTTGCAGGCTACAACCAATGTCAGTGGGGGTCATGAGGGGGTTCCTTCATCAGGTGTTGACAAAGGAAAGGTAGTTAATTGTTTGAGATTAATTATGCATGCATATGTATGCCACTTGTGTGTAGTAATAAATATTTTACTTGCACTTTATTGTATAGGGTGTGGCTATTGATGATGTCCCGACACCGGTGCGGGAGTGTAGGGTTACAGGCATCTCGATTCGGAGTGATAGCCTAATTGTACATAGACTTTTACATATTGTTATTTGTATTTTGTAACCAAGGTTGTTATGATGAAGTACATTGATATATAATTGACAATCTCTTTACTCTCATAGGTTACTCCGACTATGAGGGAGGGCCCACGAGAATCTTTTGTATCTTTGTTGACCCAGCCCACTATTCCAGAGGAGGGATCACTAGATGTAAGTTTTAATTTTAGTTTAATCAATTTGTAATTTTATTATGCTATCATCCTATTTTGTAGATTTATTACTCTACGTTGCACCACTCTACTAATCTCATTATTGCAAGTATATATTTATAGATCAGAGTTGGTATTGCTAGCATGGTCCCTTCGCTACCTAGGACTTATGTTAGGACACCTAATCATGGTAGGTGATCGAGAGACCAAGTACAAATATTTGTATTCAGTTATAATTTTAATTAAATTAGTGTTTGAATTATGAATGATATATATATATATATACATATATATATATATATATATATATATATATATATATATATATATATATATATATATATATATATATATATACGTACAAATCATATAAAGTAAGCAATCTAACTTGGGGTTGAACTCATTTTTTATGCAGGATCAATCAAAGCCCAACACTTCTTCAAAGAGGCTACATTTTGATGATCCCCCTACGGCATAGGATGTAGTTTTAGTTTTGTGGTCATTTAGAGATGCCACTTGGCACATTTTGAGATGGCATATATGCCACATTATACACCTTAAAACATTGATTTTGTAAACATTTTGAAATGGCATGTGCCATATTTGTATATGGAGATACTTTTGATACATTTGATACTTTGTATATATAGAACATGTTCATTTATATGTTATATTTGTGTCATCTTTTGTATATACATATTTATTATTCATGTTTATGGAATTATATCTTCTTGAAGTTACATTTGTTTTTCTTTACTCTAGAATACCCTGTTCATGGAGCTTATTATGTTTGAGGTTTAACTTCTATAGATTTCCTAGATTTTTGGTGCTTAACTTTTCCTGTGCCTAAGACGATGATGAGGCCATCAGTACCAATACTGAAGATCATTTCTCTACATTTAACAAAAACCATGCCATCTGCTCTTCATCAGTAAATTAAAACTTCAATCGCTGCTAACATGAGAGTTTCATTTACCACTTCTATTAATTTTCGTATACAAATTCTATACCATCAATTATGTCGCTATTTTTCATTGTGTACGCATTCAGTCTCATACTTTCATTGCTAATTTCATATATTATCATTTTCAGTTCTTTTTGTTCGCACTTATAATAATTTTAACTGTCGGCAATAATGTTTCAATATCATCGTGTATGCAAGAGCCTTCATTTCATGCTATAAAAAATCTCCATTATCGTATAAGCTTATGGTCTTCATTTCCAATCTTTGATATTACCATTGATAGATATGACATGTGACTATTGACTTTTATGTTGTGTATACTATATGATTTCTTGCGCAACATGATATCCCTCAGACTTACAAAAACACATCTCTTGAATATATCATCTCTCAAATGTTCATTTAATGATTTTAATACTGCCTTCGAACTATGCTCAGCACTGTGTATATTTATTTTTTATTACTACATGGCTCCTTCGAATATCTTCATACGCATATGTTTAATCAATCTTTAACTCATGTTGTGTTCACTTCATTTGATGAAGTTGTTGCTTCAAGGGTTGATTATTGCTGACTGGACATTCATGATGAGTTTTACTTTACCGCCTCTTGTAATATTCTTCCAAATAATATGTTTATTGTCATCTTTGTAATATGCTGCAGTTGTTAACATCTACGAGGAAATGAAATTTATTTGGGTTGACTTTGATCATTAATTGCTGGTGTGTATACTTCACTCCATTCGAATGCTGATATGATGCTTAATGTTCCAACGTTGCCAAGTTGCATAGTTGTCGACGCTATTTATTCAATAGTCTTTGCTATCTATCTTAGTTTTTATCTCCACTTAATAGTATGTGTTCGTATATCTTGTGAGCAACCAAAAAACCTTCAATGACATCAATGACAACCTTATCAAATCTCCAACATTATTTCTCAAATGGAGGCCCTAATTTTTGTAAAAAATTAAGGCTCCATCAGGTGGAACAAGGTTGTCACTGGCGTTTACCCGGCCAACTGAAGCTGATGGAGCAGATGGTTCGATGCAATGTCAGATAGTTTGAAAGATATGCTGCTGAGCCACTTTCAACTGACCCTCACTGCAAGTTTTGGCATCGACTGAGATCGCTTTTCCAAATGCAAACAAAGTCGAATCACCCAAAATTGAGAGAGGTTATTATAGACCTCAGAAACATGATCCTGTAGCCCTTGATAGTTTGTCAATACCTCTCACAAGGTCCGAGATATGAGCCACAGAAGATCAATGCCCAATCATGCTTAATGCACCTTGGGGTCACTTGGGTCAAGTGTGGTCGCGTTCCCATGACTCCGTGGGTGGAATGGGGTTGTCACTAGCATTTACCCAGCCAACCAAAGCTAATGGAGCAGATGGTTCAATGCTAGGTTGGATGGTTTGAAATATATGCTGCTGAGCTGTTTTCAACTGACCCTCACTACAAGTTTTGGCATTGACTGAGATCGTCTTGCCAAATGCAAACGAAGTTGAATCGCCCAAAACTGAGAGAGGTTATTGTAGACTTCATAAACATGATCCTATAGCACTTGAAAATTTGTTGATATAGTTGACGAGGTCCAAGATACGAGCCCTAGAAGATCACTTCCCAATAGTGCTTTGTGCACCTTGGGGTCACTTGGGTCGAGCATGGTCACGAGCATTCTAGTGACTCCGTGGGTAGAACAGGGTTGTCATTGGTGTTTACCCAGCCAACTAGAGCTGATGGAATAGATGGTTTGATGCTAGGTCAAACGGTTTGAAAGATATGCTGTTGAGTCACTTTCAACTAACCATCACTACAAGTTTTGGCATTGATTGAGATTGCCTTGCCAAATGCAAATGAAGTTAAATCACCCAAAACTAAGAGAGGTTATTGTAGACCTTAGAAACATAATCTCATAGCCCCTAACAGTTTGTTGATACCTCTCATGAGCTGTGAGATATGAGCCATGGAAGGTCACTGCCCAATCGTGCTTAATGCACCTTGGGGTCACTTGGGTCAAGCGTAGTCACGAGTGTTCCAGTGACTGCATGGGCTGAACAGGGTTGTCACTGGCATTTACCTGGCCAATTGGAGCCAATGGAGTAGATGGTTCAATGCAATATTGGATGGTTTGAAAGATACGCTGCTGAGCTACTTTTAACTGACCCTCACTACAAGTTTTGGCATCGACTGAGATCGCCTTGCCAAATGTAAACGAAGTTGAATCACCCAAAAATGAGAGAGGTTATTGTAGACCTCAAAACATGATCCTATAGCACTTGACATTTTTTTGATACCTCTCACGAGGTTCGAGATACAAGACCTGAAAGATCATTGCCCAATCATGCTTAGTGCACCTTGGGGTCACTTGGGTCGAGCATGGTCGCGAGCGTTCCGATGACTCTGTGGGCAGAATGGGGTTGTCATTGGAGTTTACCTAGCCAACTAGAGCTAATGGAGAAGATGGTTTGATGCAATGTTGGACGGTTTGAAAGATACGTTGCTGAGCCGCTTTCAACTGACCCTCACTGCAAGTTTTGGCATCGACTGAGATCGCCTTGCCAAATGCAAACAAAGTCAAATCACCCAAAACTGAGAGAGGTTATTGTAGACCTTGAAAAAAAGATCCTGTAGCACCTGATGGTTTTTCAATACCTCTCACAAGGTTCAAGATACGAGCCCCGGAAGATCACTGTCCAATCATGCTTAGTGCACCTTGGGGTCACTTGGGTTGAGCGTGGTCGCGAGTGTCCCGGTGACTCTATGGGAAAAATGGGGTTGTCATTGGAGTTTACTTAGCCAACCAGAGCTAATGGAGTAGATGGTTCGATGCCAGGTTGGATGGTTTGAAAGATACGCTGCTGAGCCACTTTCAACTGACCCTTACTACAAGTTTTGGCATTGACTGAGATCGCCTTGCCAAATGCAAATGAAGTCGAATCGCCCAAAACCAAGAGAGGTTATTGTAGACCTCCAAAACATGATCCCATAGCACCTAATGGTTTGTCAATACCTCTCATGAGGTCTAAGATACGAGCCCCAGAAGATCACTGCCCAATCATGCTTAGTGCACCTTGGGGTCACTTGGGTCAAGCATGGTCACGAGCATTTTGGTGACTCTGTGGGTAGAACAGGGTTGTCATTGGTGTTTACCCGGCCAACCAGAGTTGATGGAGTAGACAGTTTGATGCCAAGTCAGATGGTTTGAAAGATACGTTGTTGAACCACTTTCAACTGAACCTCACTGCAAGTTTTGGCATCGACTGAGATCGCCTTGCCAAATGCAAACGAAGTCGAATAGCCCAAAACCAAGAGAGGTTATTGTAGAACTCAAAAACATGATCTTGTAGCCCCTGATGGTTTGTCGATACCTCTCACGAGCTCTGAGATACGAGCTAGGGAAGATCGCTGCCCAATTGTGCTTAGTGCACCTTGGGGTCACTTGGGTCAAGCATGGTCGCGAGCATTTCGGTGACTCTGTGGGTGGAATGGGGTTGTCACTGGCATTTACCAAGCCAACCGGAGCTGATGGAGTAGATGGTTTGATGTCAGGTCAGATGGTTTGAAAGATATGCTACTGAGCCACTTTCAACTAACCCTCACTACAAGTTTTGACATCGACTAAGATCGCCTTGCCAAATGCAAACGAAGTTGAATCACCCAAAACTGAGAGAGGTTATTATAGACCTTAGAAACATGATCTCGTAGCCTCTGACAGTTTGTTGATACCTCTCACGAGGTCTGAAATACAAGCCATGGAAGATCATTGTCGGTTTGAAAGATACGCTGCTGAGTCGCTTTCAACTGACTATTAGTGGTATGTTTGAAATTTGAACTGTGAAACTAATCATGATTAAGCTTGTGAAATTTGAACTGTGGAGCTTATTATGTTTGAGGTTTAACTTTTACAGATTGTTTGAAATGATAAAAAATAATATCCTTAAAGCATTATAAACAACAATCAAACATGTAAGAATTCAAACCATGCAAATGACATAAGTATATGACATGTAAGACCCCTTCTTGGCACTATTGGCCACCCATACATGATTTTGGTCATAAGTCCTTATCAAGAGTTTTAAGACATTTAACTTTTAAATCAAATTGATTGTTACAAATTACCATTATAGGCTTCAAAAGATCTCAATTAACCATTAAGGATCCTTTTGTCCTTCTATCTCTGATTGGATCCATGGTGACTGTAGGCGTCTTCATGGGTGCTCCTGCACAAGTTACAATCCACATACAAAACCAAGTTTATTGACTCAAAATACAATCTAAGAAAGGTGAAATTAATGTATTGAAATTAAGCTTAACGAACTTAGAAAACAATGCACTGAGTTAACTTATTACCTAGTCAAGTGTTCCTAAAGGGTTATCTCTTTGCTTTAGGGTCTCCAATAGTGCTTCATGATCAGAAGTACTAATAGTCCAAAGTTATTTTGTCTTTGGTCTTCCTTGATGCTTTGACAACTTGACATTTGTTGCTATAATAAGGTGTGAATACATAAGAATAGTTTTGTGCTTCTCATAGTCTTCAAATGTGGGAACTCCATTCTTTCTAATCATGTATGTTTGCAACCATGTTCCCGCAACAACAACTGAACTAGTAGGATATGTGAACCCATCACCACTTATCATCGATTGTACAAGCTTCTGTTTACCTTGCACACAACGTGCTAACCAATAATTTGACCTCTCATCATTCCCCTCTGGTGCAACCAATGCAAAAACATCTCCCAGCTTCAAAAGATCTGAAAGATGGTCATAGTCAACTGAAGTGTCCATGTCATCATTTCTTATAGAGAGGGTCAAAGATAAAGGAGTCAAATATTGTGGAACCCATGTATCCACCCACTCACTTGACTCGCAATGATCCCAATCATATTGAAAACACATGGGGCAAAAACAAGCCAACTCTCGTGTCCAAATGGTCCATGTAGTACTATTGGAGCTTCGGAATGAATGCATTTTTGAAGAGGCTTTCACTGTTTGACAATCCAATCTATCTCCTATAGTTCCATCCTCAACCAACCAAAAGAATCTATGCACTGTAGAATTAAGAGTCCCCCCTTGTAACAATGCTAAATTACACCAATCAACAATAGAATGAGCATCAAGAAGTACAACACCTGAAATCCTCAATTGCTCCTTAACTAGAGCTCTCTTCACACACACACCTGCTCCGTCATGCTCCCCTTTCCCATGCCCTAACTTAAAAAAACTCCAAATATGAGGTACACCTCTCTCCACATGCATTCTACACAACCAATAAAACATTATGGCAATCTTAAATTGACCGGTGCAATTATCCGACCAAATGAGATGCCTATCCATAGCAATACCATTTTCCTGCAAGAAGTCAAAATAGTTCTGGAAACAATGTTGAACAAACTCATGAGAGTGAGACCTGTCATCACTCATATAAAAATGGTACTCTCTGATTATCTTTCACTCATCTTTTTTTCTATCAGGGGAATGTCTATATGTGATGTGTACAAAAATAGCAACCTGAATGGAATTGTAATATTGAGCTTGAGTCTCATTTTGGGGCTGCAATGTATAGTTCTCTGCAAAGTCTACAATGGATATAATAGTTCCAATGGGGAAAGTGTCCTTACATGTCCTGAATTGTTGATCCAACCATTGAGACCTGTGACTATGCCTTGCATAATTGTAAAAAAGATTTGTCTTGAAATCTGAGATAAAATCAGCAACATTGTATTCTTTTGCAACTAACTCACATCTAGAGCCTTCACCTCTACTCTTTAATGTATATTTCACCATTTCATATACCTTTTTTTGGATGAGTGTCTTTCCAAAATTGTGTTCCAAACCCTCATGAAAACATGTTCTAAACTTGGACAAACCACCACATTCTAAGCACTTGGCATTTAAGCAATCTTTTTTATAAAATAAACAACCATCATCTCTATGACATAAAAATTGATGTAGCAAGTCTCTTAATGATTTGGGAAGACCACTTGCACCACAATCCTCTAG